>VCRD01001118.1:100626-126474 GCA_006783055.1 Trinorchestia longiramus
TATATATATATATATATATATATATATATATATATATATATATATATATATATATAACAAGAACTACTATAACCAGGATATGCACGGCCACGTAGCTGACTACGGTAGCGGAGGCCAGTTCACTGCGCTCTGAGTTATCCCCCATCTGTCACAGTGCGAACATTGTCGTAGTCTGTCGTTGCATTTCTGCTGCATTTTTAAGTTAATACTGTTTGTTTACAAAGTTTATTGCTAATTATATGTATTAAAAATGCCGAACATGAGTGGGATTGTGGACTGTCGGGGTAATTACAATAAGGAGAACAGGCGCCGCGTGTTTCGCCTCCCGAAAGAGCAGTCTGAGAGACAGAAGTGGCTTGATGTTCTACCACCTCGTGAAAATTTTGTTGTTAATCCAGACAAGTTTTTCATTTGTGAGATACACTGGGGTGCTGACCCACCTTTGATCAAATTGCGTGGTGGTTCTATGCGACCTGGAATCCCTCCCAGTATCTTCAATGTGCCTGCTTCATGTCTGCCTTCTCTAAAACTTACGCCTCGCCCGGCGAAAGTGGAAGACCAACAACTGATGTATTTTCTTCAGAAGGATATTACTTCATTTGATGCTTTCAAACATGAACGTAACCTGCAGAAGCAGTACAAGAACTTGATTATTTCGAGATCGAAAGAGAGGCTTGTGTGTTTGTTCATGACCGACAACTTCAGTGAGTGCAGCCTGTCTGTGATTGTCGAAAACAAGCCCACTTTGTGTTCCCCACTAACGCTCAGTACGTTCAAGAACGGCATTAGTGTACCACTGTTTAAGATACTTCATCCCAACAATGGTTTGAGATCGTATACGCAGTCCGACGAAACTGTGCGCTTGGCAATGAACTATGTACGACATCCCGTTTGACAAAACGATCCAAAATGTTGTCACCCTTCAAGCTCACACGTCAGCCTATGTCGACACCGAGAAGGAGAAGAAGTTGGTATTTATGACGTCTGTGGGAACTTTTATCACAGAAGCAGTTTTCCATGAATGATTATTGTTTTGCTCTTCAATCATACCCGAAGTGTAATTATGAACAGCTCAGAGACTTTTTGATGCTGCCATGCAAACGCAAGCTGCAGTACATCACTTCATCTATTGACAAGGACCAGGTGCTGAGGGAAACATTTGACAAAGTCCAAACACTGCAACAGAAGAATGTGTTTCTCTTGGTAGATGAAGTACAGATTCACCCAACTGTTTCAATTTCTGGTGGGTCGCTGAGTGGCATGGCCGAGAACAACCGAGACTCCAGGGCCACTTCTATTCTAATCACTAAGTAATTGCAGTGCCACAGCCAAGCAACCTCTTGACTACGAGCGTGTCTGGTTTCTCCTTTTTGACACAGTACATCTGCTAAACAACTGCATCCGCAACAACTGGATCAGTGAGAAGGGCCAGAAGATGTCTTGACAATGAAACACGGCATCATTTGCAGACGTCAAGGAACTGTACGTGTAAAAGAAAGGCAGTATTCTGACGACTACTACATTCAATTTGCTGTCAACCCCTCAAATTTGTTGTCAACCCCTCAGAGAAAGACTAGCAGAAGAATGCAGTTCTTCAGACGTCTGTAAAGAAGGCCCGGTTGGCTGACTAATAGCTGCAGTTTGGTAGGTTTTTGCTTCTATGTTTGTTTGTTTATATGCTTGGATGTTTGTATGTTTGGTTGTTTGCATTGGAAAAGGTTTAACTAAAATCAAATTGTGAAGTCTAACACTGCAGCAACTCGGCTTTCTATGATGTGGTCACTAAGCTCATATAATAATACATGTTAATTCCGGTTAAAATTGGTATTTCATAGCATTAGGTACAGTGCTTTAAACCATTTAAAATTCACTGTAAAACCTTATTATCCCTTATATTGTTTGAAAGAAGTAATTTATGATATGGCTGTGCACGTCCTATGTATAGTAGTCCTTGATATATATATATATATATATATATATATATATATATATATATATATATATATGTATTCATATTGTATATTTTTATCAATTTATTTTATGTGGAAATAGTCGAACTTAGTAACGCATTTTTAGAGCTCTACTACGCATTCATTTTTCTCATAGCTCATAATCCAAGCACACACATAACATGCAATTGAAATGTAAGCATGTTGGATAACACGTTCCAGCACGCGCTGTGTAAGTCATTCCTCGATCTCTATTTTAACCTTTGCTTTACACTTAAAAAAAGTCTTTTAGTACAATTGGCAACCTGCTAGTACTGACATACTTTTTTCAATCCTATTAGTACAAAAAACATACTTCGAGTGTGTCATACTGTTTCGCGAACTTGCCGCACTCAAAACATTTAATTCTTTGGTACTCTCATTTTCATATTACACGCCAAATTGATTTCTGCTTATCAGCACTGACCAACCAATTTAATAATTGAATGAAATCTATAAATTCCTCTCGTTTAACTGAATTTATACGGAAATCCTTTAATTTTACGGAAATTAATCATCATAAAGGAGCTAAAATAACCGAAAATGACAAGCGTATTCCAAGAAACAGAACCTAAACCCAATTAGATGAAAATTAAATGTATCATATCACATTATTTTCTAATATCAAATTAGATTCTGGTATTCGATTGAAATTTCAATGGTATCTCACAGTTCAATCATTGAATAGTACGTACAATTCCTTACTCCTCTATGTTCATAAATGGTTTCCCAACTTGAAGTCTATCTTTACATTGACATTCCACTTGAACTTAGAGATCTCGATATAATTAGTTCACATTTCAAGTGCAGTAGTTTCATTAGTCAAGAATATTCGTGACTATACAATATTTTTAAATGTACATCGTTTTTTTCAATTACAGGTGAAAATCTGGTTCCAGAACAGGCGCGTGAAGCACAAGAAGGAAGACGCCAATGGTGCACCAGGGATAGCTGGACAGAAATGTCACTGTAGTCACGGCATTTGCTCTCCCGCTCCTCCCTCCAGTAAGAATGTGAAGCTCGAGTCTAAAGAGTCTGAGGATCAAGACGGCGATCAGTCGAAACAGGAACGGAAGGTAAAACTAATTAATAATTGTAACAAGACAGCAAAATCGAGACAAGAGCTGTTTCGATTTAGTTCGGGACATGATCGTTGTTCTGTGAGTCCAAATCAAGCAAGAGATCTCGATGAACATCGGTTGTTGACATCTAAAGATGAATTTGATGACTTTTGTTCAGATGAGCAACATTCTGAAACTATTTCAGAATACAGTGATCGCTTAAGGGAACAAAGCGTGAGATGCTCGGGTGCCCAAGACAATGATGACGTCAATAACGCGCGAGCGACGCATATTTCGAAAAACATATTGTTAGGTGACAACAGAGCTTCAGATCCGCATGTTGACAACATTTCAACCCGAGATCAATTTCTGAGGTCCCGATTTTTCAATCAGAGTGGTTTTAACTTAATTGAAAGATTTCCTTCACATTTGGTTGCGATCAAACCAAAAATCAGCCAACTCTCCGGTCAGGCTGGAGCTCTAGACTTGGCCTTCAAGAAGCGTTCAATGTCACCCGAAACTCCAACCCAGGACTTTCTCGAAAGACGAGTAGAGAAACGTATGAGACCTTCGACTTCTACAGATCAGCAATGTTTATCAGAGCCGCAAGCAGGCACGATCACAGCAACAGTATCGATTTCTGACGCCCAGGCCGCGCACGATGAAGCCGACAAGCCACACGACGGTATTTGGTCTCCAATGGAGCAGGCCGCTTCGAAGCGCCAAGCTGAAGATACCTCTCTTGTTTCGGACGTCTGCCCATCCAAAAAAACAAAGCAGAGTTCGCAAGAATCTTCATAGACATTATATAGCACTGCAGAGGAACTATTAATTTGATTTCTTAGTCGAAACCGGAAAGTTGCCTCTTTCGGTGAACTACACGAATTGCATTATTAAGTTTCGAATAAATGCGTAGCTGATCCCAGTTTTAGAGTTTGTATTTTATACTTCCGTTCAGAAAATAAGGTTACAGCTTTAGTAAGCACAGGAATTGATGTATTCTTCAAATATTTAATCTTCTATTGGACAAAATGCAAAAATTATAAGATGTATTTTTGTCAAAACAGTATTTACGGTCTGAAAACATTTTAATAGGAAGGATTTGATCGTGTGTCCCATAAATGACGGATATTCGTTTAAAAATATATTCAGTGTATAGGAATTAGCATTTAGTTCAAGGTTCCCATCATGTGTCACCTGTTAGTCTCGGTCACACGTTCAAAGAAGTTGCGAACATTCATGATCTCCATGGCAGATTTCTTACAAATTTCTTATCTTTTTGAAAATATTTTTCAAATTATATCATTATGAGTTGAAATAAGTTGGATGGAGTTTTACTCTGCAACTGACGCGGAAATACCTGGTTAAATTTTTTCATGTAAAAATAGAAAATTATGTTCATTTTTTCACTATTTGGCCTTACAAATCTTTCTCTAGTGCAGTGAATCCTTCTTTATATCAATATGATGAGAGAGTAGGCTAATTTTCGAGCGTAGACATATTACTAACTTATAAAGAATTTCCCAATGCAGTTTTTAAACATTACTAACATTAGCGAGTGCCGAAAATCATAGCAATGCAGACTTAATATAATAATTTTTGGTCTATAATTGAAAGTTTAGTGTCATACGAGCTGCATAATATTGTTATAGATGCAAGATGAAATGAAATTTATGAGTAAGGGATAATAAAATTCCAAACATTCCTTCGCTATTGATAGATTCTATTTATCTAAACTTCAAACTTGGCAATAAAACACTACATTGAAGAATCTTAAGCTTTTAAACATATAAACGTATCTGGCCCCAACAGACATAATATACAATATTCGCGCATTGCTTGCAGCAAGTCCAACCAATAAATTCATGTGATTTCGATTTATTTTCCCTGATGGGCCTTGTACAGCAGCCGAGGTGCAACGCATCTGGGATCTGCGATGTGGACTTCTGAATTTAATCTTTAAAACTTCCTACGTTTGATGATTAAACTCATTTAAAAATTACTTCACAATGTTTTAGTAGTTATGCTGATACAGTAAAATGTAGATATACATAAAGTATTACATTTACTGCATGTAATTAAAAGTTATTCATGAGAAAAAATGAAGTACATGATGTTCTAAATCTTTCTGATCCTTTAGGGAAATTGAGCAATATATACAATTTTGTGAATAAAATACTTGCTTGGTGAAACTCAGGTAGGATAAAAGTACTATATTTAGACTGGTTTGGTCATCAATTGATTTGAACTGTTTATTATTTGATTGAAAGAGATGGAAACGAATATGTTTTTGCAATAATTCTGGTTTAAATACAAAATTCAAATGCTTATCTTTTTCAAAAACAGTTACTCCTCTCATCCACTGAGATTTTGTGGTGCGAGTAAGGTTATTACATGAGATTTGCTTGTTTTTCTTCACTTAACAAGTTGGGTTCTTCATCGATAAGTTCAACATTCACCTCTCGCTCTCTGCCGCCCTCCCATCATCTCTGCATCGAGAGCGCTATTTGTTGTTAGGTGAGAAGGTCATCGCAGTTGCCCGAAACGATTTAACCGTCAAATATAATCTAACCGTCTGATGCGATGTTTGTTTGTTAGGCAGTTCCCTATGAATCCAAATACTTGGAACTTCAAGCCAACAATTTTGTTTCATGGTCTCAATTTTGTTTGGCGGATGTTTGTTCTGAATAAAAATACTGTTTGAACAAGAAAAACGGCGTCTTGGTCAAAACGAATTCAAGTAAATGGGACCTCCTAAATGGTACCTTATAAGCTCTTAGATTCCAGGACCAAAACTGACTGCAAATTATTTTAAGTGCATATTTTATGCATCTGCACATGACGCACAAATATTTATTAAAAATAGATGTGTGTATTTATTCATGAATACATTCCTCGATATTTCTAGTCGATCACTAAAGCCTAATCGAAACTATGTGTACTTGTAAAGTGACCTTATGGAAGAGAACTAATGTTAAATATATTTTAGCACGTTCATATTTCTTTTATCATTGTCCTCTGTTTGGTTTCACTTCCATCAAACGCTTTCAGACGTTGAATTCTTCGTATGTGTAGAAAGAAGACTTCAACGAATTGAAATTTAGCGGCAAGAAATTGCTGAACGTACTGAACCTGAGAAATGGAGGCAGGATGAATAATTAAATCTTTGAAACTCTTAGAACTTCATGAAATATGGATCAGGGACAGAGGGAAGATCACAGAAGGCAACGATAACAGTAAATAACTAAAAGCTATTTTCAGTAGAGTTCCACAAAGCAAGTAATAGCCAACCTCTGCACTTTCACCTAAACTCTCAAAGGAAAGGTGGCCCATATATAAGTATAACCCAAGATTAACCTATGAAGCGTCACCCGTCCCAGCCAATGCATCTCGCAAATCGACACCTTTTCTGAGCAAAATTCATCAAATTTTTGAACTGCCTTTCTCTAGCTCTTTCAAACATTATTTTTTTACTATTATTATTTTTTTAATTGTTTTACAATCAAGTAAAGTTTCAAATGTATGAAAAGGATAAATGGCTGATGACATATGACATCAGTGACGTTCAATAGATGAACTGACACATACACCTTCGACCAAGCATCATGCTCTTTAGAACGAGTCCACGAAGCAGTTTAGTTTAGCTGCAGGATTGGCAAACTGCCACAGATTTAACCCATAGCTTCATAGTGAATCAGTAGTATGAGTTTCTACACCCTACGTCAAGAATTTGTAGGTCATCGAGTATTCTTTTTGTTACGGTTTGTAGCATGATTCAGAACACTGATAAATGTTTAAACATAGGAGGAATGCGACAACACTAAAAGAAGGATATGTTAATTGGTGCTATGAAGTTATCTGAAAGTTTAGACGCATCTAAGAAATCATTAAACAGCATTTATTCATGCACTTTGTGACCATTACCTTGCAAACTATTATCCAACATTTACAAAGTCTGCAATCAAATTGCAAACCAGACAGCAGTAAAATTTCACTAACTAAAGTACTAATTTTTCCTACGAATTTTTGCAGGTTTTTAAAAACATTACCAAGCGACTGTAATGAAAGTTCTTTGTAAGCTAGTATAAAAATTGCGTTAACTTTAGACTAGCTATTTGCTGAATCATTTACGGACTGTTCAGGCTACTCTGGAATTTTTTTGCCACCCAACGATCATACACTAGAGCCACTGTACAGAATCAAAAAACAAATTTGAAAATAAAATGTACACGCATACATATATTCTATTTACAAGTGGGTTTTTATGTGCGTGTAGATGCATGTAAGGTTAAAGAAAAGAGTAGCCACGGAGCCGGTGTTAGTGGGAGAGAAGGAAAGAAAGAGTTTGATACAAAATGCATCACAAAGAAATGCACAAGTTAAAATTAGGGGTTTCTTCGAAATAAATGAATGCCAAAGCAAGATACCTACACTTCATTCAGTGACTGCTTTTTCATAAATTAGTAATTGGGGGATGAGTGTAGAAGTGGGCATGACAAAGCTGTATGTTTACAAAATTCATATGTCATTTACATTATCCTCTTTTATATTAACCTCCCGCAAAGGTTACACGCTTATTGTGCATAGTGGACAGTGCCTGAATAGATCAGAATGAAACACTTTTTTTAAACGAGAGAAATTTAAGTTCTTCATAATGCTAGATTGTAACTGCTTAAAAAAATAGTAGTGATTACAATTAAATGATATGTAAAGAGGCATGTGAGGACTCCGTTTCTAGTACTAACCTACGTTGAGATAATAGCTGAAACTTGATCAAGATTGCCGCACTACTTATACGATCACATGTACTGCAGTGTCTTCATGCTGAACTAGCAAGAGTATGTGACAAATCATTTACAAATAAAGCTGGGACTACGGCCAATTTTAGCACGGCCGCAGCATAGGAAGCACAAAAATTATCGCTTCGAACTGTTACTACGGCCAATCTCAATTTATAATATTTAGGAAGTACATATTTGGTTCGTTTGATAATTATCGCCAGTGATGCTGATTACATTTTAAAATATTCTTTGATAAGAACAGATCCAAATGTTTTGTGAGGTGACTGCAAATAATGCAACGCCGTTAATATTTTGCTAAAACAGCTGTTATCGCGGCCGGAAACCGTTCCAAAAATAGGCAGCAATGGCAGGACTAAAATTTATAGCAAAAATATTAGCAGGACTATTTTTGCAGTTATATCTCACAAGCTGTTTTGAGCATGTTCTTATTGAAAATAATGTGTTTAAACAGGATAATTAAATAAATGACCACATTATTCATTAGTTTAAAATACAAATAATTAATTAATGCGTAGTAGCTTTTCAAGCTCTAATTTCTGTGCGCATTAAGTGACGGTCTTGCTAGGATCGGCTATAGTAGCAGCATCCCCAGGATGGCATTTTTTTATAGAATACTGGTAGAGAAAGCCTAGTGAAAATTAAACTCCAAAGGCCTATTTTTTTAAACGTATTCTTGCCGCTGTAACAGCTTTACCTGTAATACATCGCCTCCGAGTAAGAAAATCTCAATTCAAATCTTTCGCTTCGAATTTTGTTGATGTGATGTACAAACATCACGAATGACTGGTCTACGACCTAAAAACTAGCCCGACTCAATTGTTTCGTAATTTGTGTCTGCAGTGCACAAAACGTACTGACTATTTTCACAGATGTTACAACTTGTAAAAAAGTTTTGCAAGATGATGTAATTTTCACATTTAATTTTTGGAAACTTTCAGGTCGTGAGTGCGTGTTTTCCTTCAACTCATACAACGTATTTTTCCTAGATCTCTGCCTCCAGTCACACCACCTAGATTATGGATAAAAATATACTTGTATCCATAAAATGTGTCCAATAGCTTGAAACATCTTTGTTCTTCATTTTCCTCGTGAAGAGAAGAACTAGTGCGAAAGGTAATATTTTTAATAGCAAAAGTAGTAAACTACAAAGATCACATCTTCAGTGTTGAAGTAAAATAAACTGTAGGCAAAAACAAGAAAACTTATACATGTCTCTAAAACTTACAACATAATATTCTTACATTCATAAACACATTTTAATACGCAAACAGGTATTAATACATCCATACACACACAAACAAACATTCATTGTATATTTTATTGGAAATAAAGTTAATTTAGTTTTTATTTCTTTTTAACAACACGCCCACACCCACACCTACACACCCACACACCTACGCACACACACACCTAGACACATGCATACATATACACATACACACCTACGCACACACACACCTAAACACACGCATAAACATACATATACACACCTACAAACACGTACGAACACACACATGTATACCCACATACTCACACACACACGCTAACACACTCCTGTACACGTATGTCAGTTAGTTAGAACAATACATACTTTGACAGCGTTATGGTTTGTATTAAAATCAAGTTTATCAGCATAGATGAAGCGGGAATAGAATGGAAGCATAGATCCTGGTCACTTTGTTTTACAATGAATTGAAAAATTAGCAATTGAAATGGATAGTTGAAATTTTGATGATTGAATCAGTTGACTGAGAAGGAAAGGCGAATGGGTTGCCAGTGGAAATTCTAAATTTTGGTTATGTCTGTTGATCTACTGGAGTTTAGTACGACTCTGCCAACACAAGCGTACATACAACAATCACGCTGATAAAAATAGACATTTTCACTCCACAGCCATTCTGCTCATTACTCTTTTCCACTAAAAACAGACAATCTTGAAAGTACTCCTACATAATACTTTGACGTTGACAGGAATAAATTTCTTTGGAACCATAGATCACACAGTTATTCACACTATGTATTCAAATTGTCCATGAATGGCAGTTCCATGTATACTGTATGTTTTGCTGTGTTTAAGATAGCAGCTGGAGGACATCTTTTTATTTAGAAATTTTCTGAGGAGATTTCTATCGTAAGTTATCAGTATTTTGAGCATCGTTGTCTTTCTTATCACAATTTTGCAATGTGATCACAATCTATGTACTTATTGCTCTTATACAGTATAGTGAATAATAATTAACAAGAAAATTAAGACCCACACCAGTTTAATGTATTCGTATGGCTGGAGTTCTGTTCGACTCCAGCAATAAATGATTTTTATTTTTCTTTATTTAACCTCGTTTGAATGTTAAAGTGGTCATGACTATTCTTACTCTAGTTTCGTATGAATTATGTTTCTGTTATAAGTTTGTCTGATAGGAGTGTTGAACATTTAAAAGCTATTGCAACTTATCGAAATTTTAGGTCAGAGTTAGCGTTGTATGCAATCTTATGTAGAATAAGTTTACACATTCGAGGAGACACTCTTTTAGCTTATATATCTAATATGCATATTTGTGTTTTCTTCCCAGAGTAACTTCATTGAAGATGAAGCAAGTCACTGCAACTACCTTAAAACTATGTATCCGTGGTTGTTGTGTTGAGGTACTCAGTTTTCAACTGATTTACTTGCTCTCAGGAGGCGTGGGCTAAATTGATCCAGGGAGTCATTTTTATAGATACAAAAATTTGGGGAAAAGTCTACGGTGAATGGCCATAATATTTCACTAGTCATCTGTAAATACCACATATTTTTTTTAGGATGAATTTTCGACAATGGTTGAGAGTGTTCTTGAATTTACTCACGATTGTCTGACTGACGATTATATGATAAGGTCGAAAAACTTAATTTTTTTATGCCATAAAAACTGCATCCCAGTGGCTGATCTGCAATAAGGGAATACTAGATGATACTTCTCTACAGGGAGCTGGAGTTAAAAAAGAACGGTCTTCAATAACAGCAAACAAGGAACACAGCAAACTATAATTGAACAAACCCTGCGATGACAGATTTTTTGAATATTTATAGCTTTTTACAATCTCTTTACGTTTATGGAGCTTTCAGTCATATCCGATAAAGCCTAACGTTGCCTATAATTTTAGCACACCTTTGTTTTACTGCATGTTTAGGCAGAATTATTCGTGACATTGTAGGATCGTTTTTTAACTGTATTTTAATATAAATTCAATAATAATAGGATGAAACGTTGCTGTACCAAACGAACGTTTCTTTTTTTAACGGTTTATATGCGTTATAAAGTGAAAAAACTAACGTTGAAAATAGTATTACATACATGCTAAGAATTTTTACATTTAGTTAGCACAAATTAAAAAGGGCTTGAAATCCACTTAAATTGAATGATACGAACTGTATAACACGACAATGAAAGATCTTTTGGAAAAGCGGCGTTTTTTCGCAAATATGTTTACAAATATTCTAAACTTCTGAGGTCAAAAGCGCCGAATGAATGTTTGGCAATGACAAATTACATAAGCATAATTTGTAACAAATCGCAAAATTTGGTATGCTTCCACACAGCTGGGAACAGCAGGTTGAATAAACGACGCGGGGCTCGAAATCTATTTCTACATTCGTGTGTGTTCTTCGATAATTTTCATGCGTGGTGTTCGATAATTGACCTTTTAATTTGCAACTTTTTCCGTATTTTTCCTCGGTAGATTTGAACAGTTTCGAAGTTCTGATTCTTAAACAATAACCTTGTCCAAACATGTTTTTAAACATGTCCAGTCTCTTTGAACCACTTCAGCATTCTCCAGACGAGCATTCCCCTAACTTTTAAGCTCTTAGTGACGACCGTTGGCAAATTTTAAGTCGCAGGTGAACTCTAAAATAGCCATTCCTTTTTCTTTTAAATGGCATTTTTGTTTCTTTCATAACATTAATTTATTCTATCAATTACAAAGTCCACCATAAGTATTCCCGGTACATACTTGCACCTTGAGTTCTTTTCTAGAAAATATATCGCCCGTGTAGGACATAAGAACAAATACCATAGAAATATTGGCTTTGAGTTATAATTTTTGTCTTGCTGTTTCCGGAAGATCACAACAACAAGGAACACCATCCATCATTTCAACCGTGGGTTTGAGTGCTGGTTTACACATTCCACCACGCGCAGTAGCTCTTCGGAAGTCCTAAGAAAGTAAAACGAAATTTTATTATTTTTCATAGATTTTCAGAATGTCGAATGCATTCATAATGACATCTATAGATTGATAAAAACATCTAACTTAGGCATGTGATTGGTATTCTAGATCCCAATAAATAACAACAAAATTTCCGTTTACTCTGTTTATGGATCATCCTGTACACCCGTGCTCACATTTGTAACTATATTGCTTACAATACCGAGGTGTTGCAGACAATGAAGGTCTGAATTAAAATGATCTATGAAGTTACGTTTCTATATTTTTGTTTTTAAATAAATTGTTATCTTCTTTTCTTTTAAATTAAATTCATCTTCTTTTTTTTCAGTCACTGGATTGCGCTTATTTAAATTACGAAATTGGAAAATTATAAAAATGTTAAACCTGGAAAGCATTGCAAGAACAGTTTGATTTTTTTTATAGAAATAAATCTATAATGACCATCAATACACATAATAACAGCCAAAACTTCGCTCAATTATCCCATATCACAATTGAGTCTATTATCCAATTAAATATGGAGGGTAAGTTCATTTCAATGCGAGCGATTAGTTTGTTTTGATGTGATTGGGCTCTCCCAATCGAACCAATCTAAACAACCATGACTCTCAACACTGGCTAGAGCAGAGCGTCGCCGCGTGACGGCTTTGATCGTCGAGGTCCTCGAGATGCCTGTCTATTGCCGGGCTCACTCTGTTCTCAGACGCTCATTCTCTCGTGAGACAAAACCTCTCGATGCCAGTGAAGGCCCAGGCCAAAACGACAAAAATGGAACTATGGCTCCAATGATGGCCATAACGAGGAGTTGAAGGCAACACGAGGCCAAAACAAAGACCGAGGAGCATCATTGGCGGGGCTTCATTATGACGGGCACTCGAGGATCTCTAGAGGCCATGATAGCCCCAATGGGCACAAAAGAGAGTTATGAGCTCTCACTGTAATGAGCGCCGCTCACTGCACCAACACGTGACGACTTCCTCTTCACCAGGATTATATATTCCGGTCCCGTCTTCCATTTGAAAAAGGCTTTAGAAATCGTCAAAAGCACAAGCATCATCGTTTTTAATATTTTATGATTAAGTGAATCATACGAGCTCATTGAAAGACTCGAATTTACTTGCGCTCGTATCAACATTTACTTGGAGCTTACTGAGATTGTATTTACTCGAGCATATTTTATGACACTAACTCCAGCACGGGAAATTTGTACGTTTTATGGCGTCAAGTAAAGATCCTAAAAGACAACCCTTCTATAGATCTAAAAGAGCCTAAGTTCAATTTTTTTGTAAAATTCCATACACAGCTCCCTCATAATCAAGAAGTTACATATTTTTACGACTAGACTGAAAGTTCACAAGCATTCATGTACTAGGAATTGCTTGAAATTATGTAAAAATTATCATTAATTGCACGTATCTCCGTCCAAGAATTTTTCTTTATTATGTAGTTTCCATAGATTTATTCGGATGATTAAATAAGTATCATAATTTATAATCAAATGTTTGTGATGTTGTAACAATGTTATAATCTCATCATAACATCATGCAAAGACGACGCAGCAATAATTCAAAGTCAGATAAATATTTAATAAAACAAATCTAAACTTGCTCATGTTTTCCATTTGCACTGTCATCGCTAAATTACAGTTTGAAGTATTAAAAATACTGTAATTTTGGTAATGACTTCTGGGGTATCATTCACATCTTAAAATGAAATCCTTATTACTGAACCTGCAAAAATCTTGTACATAACGTAAAGTTTCTTCAGATCATCGTTAACAGTTACATGTTGTACCGCAACAATAGTAAGAATTTTTGCTTCAAATAGACATTTTGTTCGAATAGACGTCCTTCGGACGAATGTGTCTGCTGCACTGTTCATGCATAGCATAATATATTCTTATACGTTACAGTTATTATACAACACTGTGCACCAGGACATAACTGTGATATAATACTCACAGCTGGAATATAAACATGTATGTGAATTTGCTCTGCGCAGACCTAAGTATAAAAAAGAACACAATTTAAAAATTTTAGTCATTGTTCCAGTGAAATATTGATTCGAAAACGAATCATTTGTGACTTGTTTGAATGCTTTTAATCAAGAAAATTAATGCAGTGAGCATGTGCTCGCTTTACATGTAAATAAGGACGTTATCTAGGTAAATGAGAGCTTCGCCTGTATATGGGAAGGTTATTTGGGAAATAATCGTTTTGCTAGTTAACCAAATGGTTCTGTGGACACATAAGCGCTTTGAATAGGTTAAATTGGCAAATAATTCCTTCTAAAGTTAATCAGACCAGATTGTATTCCGTACCTAAGAATGTAATAGCAATTTTTACAAATGCAGACATAAAATTATTTTTCATATTTCTGTCCAAGAACATCAAATGTGGTAACGAAAAGTTGTTTTCCACGTGACTAGTGAATTTGACCGAAAGAAGCATGCTTAAAATCATGACTGTTTAGAAAATTAGTAATGTTTGATTTGGAGTAGGGAGTGATACATGCCCAGTAAGTGAGAACTGGTTTGGATTTATTTGAGTATCTGAATCACGTGGTGGTCTATGAATAAAAAGAAAGGAGCGAAAGGACGGGTACACTAAGCCATTTTATGCATTTTTTAGGTAAATAACTACTAGTTGTGTAACAATTACGAATTCTTGAATTTTAAAACGGCTCTTTCCGTAATTTTTTTTAGACACTGATGAAGAATAGTGTTCATACCCAGAGAAGAGATGCGCTTTTGAATATATAATAAAACAGTTTAGAGCGTGTAGGATCTTTTATTCACGAAGAATTTCATGACTTATGGGCCAGGAAATAGCATAGAATAGTATAGAATAGAAATGATGTTGAATTTCGTCTAGCCCATGAGAGTCAGACTTAAAAACGATAATATAACCGAACGCAAAGAATTCAAGGTTTTAGCTTCGCATGGATTTCTCTTGGGGGGAATTGGAGTCTATTGGGACGCAAACAATCTAATACTATGAATGACCGTCGTGTGTTTATATATTTATTTATTTATATATTTATTTATTTATAGGTTTCGTGTCATTTTCAAAAAAATTAGAGAGATCCATAGCCTTATATACTCGAGTTCGGCGAGGTATTGCCCTATGATTCGGGTTGATTCGGGTACATTGTACCCGAATATGACACGAATTGCAGAGTCAATTGCAGCAATAGAAAACTAAGTGTCTTAGTTTTCACTAGGAATGTTGTCATTAAAGAAATACTCGATTAAAACATTTTTCCTTTGTAAATATATATAAAACAAAATACATTGCATTGCGTTCATACATGCAATTTCATTTAATATCTTTCCAACAGTATTTGCCATCATTTTTGATGGCACGGGTATTATCACAAACTCTCTGCCGTCATTTCTGACGGCTGGGTACACTAGTATACTGATATCTAACGAAAGAATTTTTTTGAGGTGCCAACGCCCCAACTAACGAAAGGCATTTTCAGCAGTCAGAGCATTCTTTTCACTTTGCACGCGCTGACAATCACAGATGTGAGAACGTAACTTATTTTTAAAATTGCACTTCTCTACGCGTTTGTAGCGTATTTTTGGCCTCGATTTATCTCCGCATATCTTGACTGATTTCAGGGAGTTTAAAAAAAATGTTCTGTACATTTCTCGTTGAGGCTAAAAGGTGACCGCGAAACATGCATCATTTTTCAAATACGGTATCAAAAGCGTCCAACTAAAATTTATGTTAGTTATTTAAGGTAATTGCAGTGTCTTCTCGAGTTGGATTTAGTTATCTGAAACAAAAGCTGTAAAAGATTCTCCAATATCATGACGTTAAAATTTATCTCTGTCTGATCCGACAATTTTGCTGATCAAATCATAGAAACAGTTAACTTGAATAAATCCCCGCTAAAAATTTCCTTTTGGTAATTTGCATTTTAAGTAATTTTATTAAATTTTTATTTTATTTTTATAATTATAAACATATATATTTATTATTCTACAATTGCATAGTGATTTGAGGGGCAACTTTATAGATATCTGCTTATAAGTATAATTTCTGATCTTAACGAATTGATTCATGAATCCTGAATCCTGTTAGGTATGAACCATAAAAAATGAGTCTTTGATGTCCTATCGAGTTGATTGGACGACTTTAAACATGGACTGTTTTAGAAGTAGAGGCAGCAGCGGCGGCCGGCGTGTGACGTTCATCCGTGGACGGACGCAGTCAGGCACGTCTTTAGGCTGCCCGCCTTTCTCTCGCTGATACTGTTTGCAAATACTCAATTCTGTATGAATGGGGCAGCTCACCGTAATGCTCGAGAGGGAGCTTCATAAGCCTATTGACGCACCAAGCTGACAATTTGCGAGCTCTGCCAACAAAAGGGATCTTCTTCACAAGTTGGCAATGGAGCGCCGGTACGCTTATAATTGTGGGAAGTCAGAAGTTTGGATGAAATCATGCAGGAATCATGAGCATGGTGACAGACATGTTTCTGTTTTGCCTCCATCCCATCATAATGGGGTAAGAGTATCAACCCAAAAATGGGGCAAACGGCTCGTTCCTATTGCCTTATTCTATTCTTTTCTATATCAAACTTTGAAGTAACGACTTGCACATGTAGATCAAGCAAGAATAATTTGTTTGAATATTTAATGCTGTGAAATTCTACATCAACTGCACAAATACTGACGGCTAAAAAATTAAAAGTGTAGAAAACTAAAAAGTGCACTTTTTCCAAAAATGTATGGGCTTTCATACCGGTAGGGACGAGAAGAGGAAGACTGGTTTGTGCAAACCGTCATGGGGCAGCTGACACTCTAGTAATTTGACTGCATCATATGATAAAAAGTTGAACATGTATAGTGTTTGAATTACAATTGAGTTAGACTCGATGCAGTTTCATTCAATATTTTATGAGTCCATCGATTAGCGTGACTTTCATTGACAAGATTTGTTCAATTAAAATGAACATTTAAAACTGTGAGTGCATATCAGTGGCTTAACATGCAACTTCGGGGACTGTATTATAACTACATACTTAGATGCTAAACATATTTGTGTCATACGAAAGCTAAGATAATTGTTTGTTTCAGCTGATGATTGTTCTTTCTTCTCTAATTACATCAATTTTTATATTTAAGGACGTTATGACAGTTAATTAGCTGTCCTCACAGAGGTAAAATACCTGAAGCACGGACGCTAAGTTGTGCCACTGATGTAATTCCACCTAGACGCGACTTTTTTTTGTTGACGCTCATCAATTTTCTTTTGAGCAATAGTTATTCGTACAGAGAAATAAGAACTTTCTTAGTCACAATCTGAATATTCGTATGTTTTAGGTATCAAATATTTGCTGTATAAACGTGCAGGAATGGATGTATCGGCCGTTGCATTAGTTTATCACATCACATCGCAGTATCTTTTTATATTTTAAATGTATTATAACCTTCATTTACAGCTTATTTGCACACTCTCAAAGTTACAACACTAATCGTAGAACCCGTTAACAACTGTACCTGAGCGTTTTCCCCATACGTTCTTCAATTTGATATCACATATTTTTAATCTTCAATTTAATTTTCACACGTTGAGTTGGATGGTCTCAGGTATTTTCTTGAGTCTGAAAAATCTTCCAAATTAGTAAAATAACCTTTAAAAACTGATTCAGAATTATCTTATGGTAAGAAATTAATAGAACATCTGAGATGAATGTCAAGTTTAAGTTTAGTTCTATTTTGTATTTGGCTACGGAATATAAAATGTATATATGAATAAAATATAAATTTGTCTTTCCACTCTTCAGCCACTGACGTGCGAAACACATCAGCATCAATAGTAAAGAGAATGAGAAGGTCACGCTGTAAAATTATATTCTTATATAAAATAACATTAGAGTCATTTACAATATCATCGGAAATAACTTTGAAAGTAATAAATATTCTAAATTTATCATGGAATGACTCATAAAATAATCAATTAGAATTGGTTTTAAAGTAAAATCACGTCGAATTAAAATGAAAGCCCGGTGTAGTCACACTGCACGTGAAGTTTTATTATCACAAGTAGTTGCGGGCAGCATCTGCATCTGCATAGTATTTCTAGGGAAGCAGGTATAATATTGACACCTTCTGAAAGCCATAACATTCTGATAAAACAAGGGTCTAGCTATAATCACATCTTAGTTCATTTAATTCAGAACATTTTTCAGGATGATATAAATTAGCTATATCTTAAACGTAAAATATGTCCTTGTTCCTATGACCGCGATTTGTATACAGTTCCCAATTACAGAGTAAGATTTGCATACTTTTCATCTTAAAGATCACAAAAATGTACAACAACGCACGATTATTAGCCGCAACCGTACGCTCGAGAAGTACGATTTTTTTGGAGTGTCTGTTCTGATTTCAGCTTCCCCAACGACAGATGAACTGTTACTGAAAAGCCTCTTTATGACTAACTTTCCTCAGCAAGTATGAGATGAGAACAATAATATATGCCTTATACTATGTCTACTTCAAGTGAACGACTCGGTGTCAATTAAGATCAAATTTTGTCGCCATCAAGCACGCGTAATAACCCATGGAAGCAGAGAGCAGCCGGTCGCTCTGCGGAAACGTGACCACTTAAGACAGCTACTTGGTCGTTCGAGTGTTCTATATATATATAGAACACTATAGATGTATATATATACATATTATATATATATATATATATATATAATATGTATATATATACATATTTTCCCAACAAAGTCTTTACACTCTTCCTCATTTTTTTCCTGAACGTTAATGTTAAGTACGAAGCCTAAAATAACACGGCCCGTAGTTATGAGACGAATCTGGTTGTCGGTATATAAAATTCAAAAATGAGTCAAAATAATTTTTATTATTTATTGAACAAAGTTGGACAGTTGTGTACGAAAGATCGTAGTACAGAAACAGTGGAGAACAATTCAACGTGTAAAAAAGCAGTAAAAAATCTCAGTACATTTTATCATCAATAATTATGAATTGTATTTCCTTTGGGGACTTTCAAACAAGAGACTGGTTTGGGCACGCTATTCACCAGCTTAAAACAATGTGAGGGAGAAAAGTTATTCTACTCATTCTGCAGGATTTCCTCTTGCTTTTTTTCTTGAAAAAATGTTTAACTGAGGATGCATGAGAAATTATAGACCAAATATTCGCTATTGAATTCAAGTCAGGGCTTTGGCCTGACGATGAAGTGTTTTTCAAAGTGAAGCAATATTTTTCTGTCAACGATCTTTTTCATACTTAACGAGGGCTTCTTGGCACACTTTTTTGAACTAGATCGAAATTCTTTCATTCTTCTTGATATCATGATTCTCAATAGTGTGTTCCGTTTGCTGTTTTAAACTCTTTCAAGAGTTCCACAGAGGTTTTCTTTCGATCCTTCAAACAGGCATTTTTAGCCTGTGGTCATCCTTGACTGTTGAGGTTCTAGGGCGACCCGATCGTGGTTTCCTGGAAACAAATCCTGTTCTTTCGTAACTTAAGCCGATTGTCTTCGCAGTTGCCAACGATATGTTCATTTTTTCTTTTCTAATTATATTATATATTTCCTTGTAAGTCTTATTTGCCTGCATAAATTCCGGGATCCTGCTTTTTTGTTTTTCATCAATATGTGCACTCTTTGTACTAACAGTCGTTTCAAATGCTTATTTTTTATACAAAATACTGTAAGAATTTGTAAGATAAGAAATTGGTTATTAAAGTTCAGCTATAGAATAAAACACCTAATTTACATTTTGTTTTTGCTGAAAAACAGTCGGCTCATTTTTTTTAATGAATGACGAAGCGCTAATTATAGTCAAATTAAATTGTCTAAACGCGGTCATCTTTGGCGAAGTGTATTGTATTTCTTTCATCCCTCCAGAAAAATGTCTCTTCTACTTACATTGCTATCAAGATTGGTAACCCTTCAATATTATATCTAGAATAACTTTACACATTTGCAGAAGTGGACCACTGGTTCTGAAACCAGACGTTAATCGCGATAAGAATACCAAATGCAAGACTTTTTATCTACTACATCTGTATTTGTAAACCGTAGTGCCATATTCTAACCAATTCTAAAAATTGAGTTTTGTATCAATATATTAATTGTAAGTGCAAGCTGTGCCTGTCAGTACAGTGCTTTACAGAGAGTTTCTTTTGTGAATTGATGTCGAAGACCAATCCAGGTCGAAGCCTACTTTTTCCAAAGTCCTTTTATTAAATTTGACAAGATTAAACAATAGGTGTCTACAAAATTTCGAAACTTTGTACAGCAGTTTGGCAAGATAAAAATTGAGTTTTTTGACCGAATTATTCATAAATGCAAATAGATGACGAGAGGCTCCGTGTGTGATCTCATGATTATAGTTCAACTATGAAGTTTGTGGTTAGATGCTCAATAGTTTATGCCACCTTTCATTTCCAGGTACTAGTAAGACTAATAATAAGAAGTTTTAATGACCGCTACGAATAATTCAAAATGCTTTGTTACATGCTCTTAAGAGCAGCAATAAGGTAGCTTTGTTGATGGATTTTCTAGAAGGAGAATGACTGCTAATACTTGGATAAAAAATTATGGATTCACAGATACAGATTATAAAATGATTCGCTTAGACATCAAGATTACAAAGCATGGAAAGCTTAGAACTAAGGTTGAAACTAAGAATTATGAAATATAGCCTAAGCAATCAAATTCATTTGCAAAAATTATGACAAGAATTAATTCTACTTATGTTATAAGTAAGAACAAGATGAACAATATACAGCGTGTAGCAACATAATTTCCTTTTTTCAAAGGAAGTTATGTTGCTGTTCTCTGTATTATGTGGTTTTTATACATTTTTATCAGCAATGGTTACTGCCAGCAGCTGAAACATTCAACTGTAGAGACTTATGAAGAACATACATTAAGCAATCCGAGTAGTTGTCATGTTCTTTCTTCCCGGTTCACATTCTGAAATGTTTAATCCATAAATAAATTAATGAAAATAACTTTTCTGAAAAATGAAGGCAGTTACATTCCATCTAGATTTCACTGGTAGAAAAGAAAACAAGTTTCCCGTAATCATAAACGTTTAAACCCTTTAGTAAACAGTCATTTATAAAAGTTAAAAGCTAATCTATCGAATGCCGTATTTGAGCAGGCATGCTCGTCGTCGACTAGACAACTGAAGACAGCAGTCATTGATTACTGGCCAGTTTGTAGAAGTGATAGGCTTATTGAGGTGTGCAGTAGCATGACAATGATATTGTTGATCCAGACAATGACTGAAGCACTGCTGCACACAAACACTTCTCCAAATGGGACAATGAAGCAGCCAGTGATGTATCAGCGGGCCGTGCATGCGAGGACTTAGGCTCGCCATCTCCCAACAATCGCAATCGCACAGTCGCTACAATTGGCGTCATCCTTCACAGGCAGGCCGGCCGCTGCAATTGTGCAAGTCAAGCGTAAATAATGTGGACGGGATCCTGGAGTTCTCGATAGGACCAGCACTCGTCGCAGATGCTCCGTGACTAAACACTTTCCTTCATTGAACTTTGAAAGGAATTCTCTAATTCCATAAGGTTCGTGAGTGTATGGGTGTGAAATTGATACTATTAAGAGGACACTGTATACAGGGGCAGTGAAGCAGTTGATTTGCTTCTCCTCAACCCGAAAGCGAGAAATTTTTCAAGTTTCCTCTTGAGATTCGAAAGAATTTTAATGGTGATTCAAAACTAAGAATGTGAGGAATGTAATGAAAGGTTTCACAGCCAACTCTCCCAATATAATTTATAAAATATGTAAAATTGAAATCGCCGTTTCCTGAAGGCTTAAGATTAAGTACGTTCAACTATTAATACACTCAGACATTCTGATTTGAAAGAGTGTAGAGACATAATAAAAAACAAAAGTCATTTGCCACTCCAAGAAGTAATACATATATTTAGACACTAAAGGTCAACAAACGCCGCTTAGCAGAGATGACTGAAGTCCAATATGCTTATCCAGCTGCTGGGACCCTAGCTGCGTTGGATAGGTGGTATCTAGTAGGTCTTGTTCACTTATTCCACTATATATGTAATAATACACAGTTTGTTGTTTGTTTGCTTGCTTCCTTGCTTGTACAATAATGAAACACAGTAATTCGTCGTAAATCTTGAATACCTTTGTCTCTATAATAATTTCTAATTAGTCAAATCTTAACTTTGGAATTTCCACGAAAACTGTTTGGTTTATTATAAAAATTCTAACAAAATCTGAATGATGAAAGATTATTTTAGTGACTTGGATGGCTGTACATACGTCATTTATGAATTAAATTTAGGTATTGATGCCCTATAATTATAACTCAAAAAAGGAACAGAACTTTCGTTACAGCCTGATACGCAGAACTTTTTAAGTTTAGCGTTCAAAAATGTATGGTACAGTGTGCATTGCGCTGCTCAATAAAGCACTGCCATGAGCGAAAAGATGAGAAACTCTCCTCCACGGTGCAGTTTTGTTTCTCGTAACACAGCTCATCTTCCCCGTTACATCTCCCACTTTATACCCGCTGCCCCTACGCTCATTTTCCCTCTCGTCCCTTCGTTTCTGAGAATACCCCACCGTGTATTCTCACCTCTGGCTGCTTCCAGACACAAAGTCGTCTAATTTTTGCGTTCGTTTGCAAATTACGTTACCGTAAAAGACATCCTGGTGTTTGATGCTTACGCACAAACCTCTGCCAGTCCTATTCCACCTCTCTTCGACCCCTAACCCTCTCAAGGTCTTCTACTGATCGACAGTATAACGTCAAATTGATGTTGTTTGATGTTACTTGATGTTCGTTGATTGATGTTGCTAGATGGTGTTTCATGGTGATGCTGACTTGAGTGAGTTTGCTTGATGATGAGTTTTGATGTGGCTTCGAGTTGGCATTTTTATGGTGATGCTGAGATGATGAAAGATGTTGCATGATGTTATCATGGTGGTGATGTTGCTTAATAGTGTTTGATGCTGATGTTGATTAAAAGGATAGACTTGATGATGTTAGCAGGCAAGTCCTGCGTGTCAATAAGGCTAACGTATTGATAGAACAACGAAACAGAACATCAGTAACACTGAAAAAATTGAACAACAAGCCCTGTAAATAACGCATTATTGAGGAAAAGGGATCTGAGTTTCCAGGTGTTCATAAGTCTCCACTAATAAAAGTCTGAAATGTCGCACACTGTCTGTTTAATAAGAAAGTTGGTGTAGAATAGGAGCATGTGCACCATTTTATGAGCTTCACTGCTGCAGCACCTGTTAAGGTCACTGGACACATAACATGTTATAATCAAGATTCTGGATCCTTAACCACTCAAGGTAATAATTCAAATATTGTCCTAATGAGTTGTAGGGAGAAGTAAAACAAAAACGTTGCTTGTGTTTCTTCTTTATTATTCTGGTCAACAGAGCAATTTAAAACGTGAGAATCTTACTCTAAAAGAGTTTCGTAAGACCTAACTCAATATTTCTTTGTATCAAGGAGCGCACGTAATAGTAAATTATTGTAACAACTACATATTTTACGTTCACGCACTAATGAGACGTCATTTGTGAGTGCAGTATTAAAATTAGACACACATAAACTTGGGCGTTTTATAGTAAACTTTATGGTAAAAAGAGATCACTTGGGGTAATTTTTGCGTATCAATGACTGCTTAGAATGCCATTTGTTGTTTGTTCCCCATGTGACCTGGTTTGGGGGGGGGTCTATTTGTCTCGAAATGACTGCACTTCTACTGTCCTAATAATTTCAATTCATAAGTTGATTGTGGATGTTTCATGTTTGCTAAGATCTTCATTAGTTTTGTCAAGAATTATTCGTAGTTTTACAGTCGTGAGACTTTAGTTCAGTTGACTACACTGACGTCGTGGAATGAGGCAAGTCTCTGCCGGTGCCGGTGACTCATACCGGCCTTGCTTATGTGTGTGATCTATTGACTTACGTTTTATTGTATAAATATTGTGATGTGTACACTCTTATATATGATTATGCAAATTATTTTGAGAATAGGATGCCGGTATTTTGGACAATGTTCTTACCGGTTGCGTATTTTCCTCTAACTTCTATCTCGCTATTCAAGTGAAAGTTGAGTTTGTGCACTATTTTGCAGAGTTTTTGCCACATATGCCTATTTCTGCAGCACAAAATATTCACTCATTGATTTAGGCGGAGGATTTGATCGTGCGCCTTGCTGTCGACTTTTAATTATTAATCACTGAGTTTAACTCCTCGGTGGATGCAGGCATCTCTCCGGCAGCGGCGTTCTTTTCAACTAATTAAATCCTAAACCTATGTTAATTATTTTGATCATAATGTTGACAATGCTGTTGCTGTAAGTTTATTATCTTCACCACATCTTAGTATGAGCGTCAGAATACTCCAGTGATCAATAATAATGATGCGGTTTTCAAACATTAAACTTCTGAGTCTTTATCTAAGCAAATGTGAATACTATTGTGGATCTAAGAAGAAAATAAGCTGGGATTGAGGTGTCCCTGCAGTGCTCAAATGTTTGAAGCCACTCTACTCACAAATTAGGAATCATAGTTTAGGTCGTAAAAACCAAGTGAGAGGGTAAATTTCAGGATGAATGTTAATTATGTAGTAGATTGATATCTTACAAGCGCGGTGCATTTTCAGTCAGTTGTGCAATTTATAATCTGGTATATTTCCATTTGAATACCAATCCATCGTTCGGTATATTTCCAGTTGGATACCAATCTATACTCCAGTACATTTTCAGCTAGGTAGCAAATTATAGTCTGCTATGAGTTTCATGCAGCTAGGTCTCATATTATGGTCCAGTATAGTTCTAGCTAGGTGCCAAATTATATTCCGGTATAGTTCCGTTTAGTGGCCGAATTGATATTTTTGGTGTAGCTTAGGATGTAATGATAACATAGTGTAAATACTGTTACTTTATCACTTGGTCATAGATTTGGATCACGCTTTTTGAACTCAGTCAGGTCATGGGCCTTTAAAACAGTTCATTACATCATTATTCTGCTTTTCTTTGCAAGTGACCTATCCAGGTATGGAATCATAATGTTTTTTCAATAAAGACACCAAACTACTATTAATGGCCTTTTCATGTTATCGGGCCATAAGAATTAATGTAATCGACTTCTATTTCAGACACGGAAATTTTTTTTTATAGAATGAGCGCACATAAGCTCATTGAAGAAAAGTAACGTTCTGTGTGTCATGGGGGACTTGTCGCTCCACGCTGGACGAGTAGGATTACTGAGCTCCTCTGAGGGAAATATGTTGGTAGTGTCTGTAATGTCAGTAGCTCAAGAAATGCACGTCCTCTTGCCAAGCCGCTCTTGGGGTGACGCCGGTGTACCGTGCAGACGAACTTCCTGCTCGAGTGTCTTCATTTTTCTTTTTTTCCTTTCATCATTTCGTCTCATTAATATGTTTACAATGTTCAATGTTGCTGGTTGCAGCAGGCTATGCCACTCCTCATACACGGTGCAGCAACATAACTTCTATTTTTTAAACACGTTTCGCATTGCAAAAGTTATGTTGCCGCACCCTGAACTAAAGTTATCATGCTCGAGTGCTGTTACTCGAGCTGGAAATCTTGACAGAGTTCTAGTGATGATTGCTTTAGCGGAGCAAGAACTGGAGTTACACCTCCTCTGTATGGTGGTGGTGATGACAACGATTGTGTAATGGCGATGGTGATGACGGTGGTGATGACGGTGGTGATGACGGTGGTGATGACGGTGGTGATGACGACGGGGACGATGGCCG
>VCRD01001118.1:134678-152998 GCA_006783055.1 Trinorchestia longiramus
ACATTCAACCATTGTCTCTACTTAACTGTAAAATTTAAACGCACTAGATTTAACTCTAAGCTGGACTATGAGGAAAACTTCACTGAAACTAATAACTAATATTAAACTGTTGACTATCAATAGAGATGAATATACATCCGTTTTGGGCAATTACGCCGCAATTATTACGGCAGAGGTGGATAACTTTGTATAATTGTAGAAACATAAACTCAGTTACATTTCGTCAGACGGTCAGTTCCGCACCCTCCAGCCCGGTTGAACATTGTTTCTGTTGCATAAGAATCTGACTGCTCTGGCACTGGCAAGCCTTTTGATATGTTCGTTGATTAGGATGTCTTTCAGCTTAGTATTTTGTCATGTTAATTGCAAATTAATATTAAATCATATTAATATTATTCATTTTTCCCCAAACACGTTGAGTGCGATTGCCTAGCCGGTGCAAATCTTCACTTTGTACAGTCATTATCACTTGAAGGCACTAAAATTTACGGAACCTAGCCTAAGTGGCCCACCGTTGAGGTCACTTCGCCACAGCGCCGATCGCTGCATCCAGAGATTGTAGAAAAATTAGGTCGTGTTTACATTACAATTACACGGTAAATACGTGCCATATAAATTTACACTAACCTACTTCTAGGAGTACTAACCGTACTCAATCGATTGGCGCTAATATATTTTGACCTTTTGACCACTCTAGCTAGTCCCAGTGACGAGTGTTGCTGATATGGGATGATTTTTTTTCTAAGATACGACTGTGTTCTGACTGGTGGCTTCGAGTGTTCGGACACTGGCTAGGTTTCGAGTTTTGCCCACTCACCTCTCCCACTTGTCGCTCTGTATGCAGAGGTGTGCAAGTGACGGACAGGCATTCGAACACACGCGGGTCACTTTCAATGTTTTCTTCCATTTTGGCGGCTGGGCTAGGAAGAGACTGGTTCCCCTCTTCATCATATGGGGAAGGGTAGGGGGAAGGTATGGGTAGCAATGACGGGGAAGAATGTGAGTTTCCACAATAAAGTCAAGTCAGTATGCAATGAAGGTGTAACATTCACTCATTTCATGATTCATTGGGAGGTGCTAGAAACGAAAAACAATAACAAAGAATTGTGTGTAGTGTGACAAGATTCAGTTAATATAATTAATTACACCAAGACCCGTGCTCTTAATACTCGGCTCTTTACAAATTTGTGCAAAGAAAAGGGTTCAAATTTTGAATCCGAGTTGCTTTAGACTGACATTCGATGGGTTTTTAGAGGTAGGGCTTTAAGAATGCTGATCGCTTTAAAAAATTAAGTCGCTATTTTTATCTGGTTACGACTCATATTTGGTGAAACATTTCCAAAACGAAAATTGGCTTTCCAAACTTTGTTATTTATCAGATATTTTTGACAAGCTAAATGACCTCAATATATCATTGCGAAGCAAAAATACAAATGTTCTTACATTAACTTCAAAATTCAAGCTTTCCTGACGAATGGTAATGTATGGCTGATGAATGTAAAACGCAACTCATGTGAGTTGTTTCCATGCCTGGAAGAGTTCATCATAGAAAACTAACTAAATTTGGAAATAATCAAACCAATTATAATTAAGAACTTGGTAAGCTTAGGGGAAAATTTTAAAAGGTATTTTCTTCAACAATCAGACATGAGCCGATTTGATTGGATCCGAAATGCATTTGATGCTAAAGTCGAAAAAGTGTCATCTCATACTAAAGGCACAGGAAGAATTTGCAGAACTTTCTTGATTCTTCTCTAAAAACTATGTTTGCTAAAATAAGTCTAAATTCGTTTTGCGTTGGCATCAAATTTGAATATCCAAACTTGTCACCATTTGCAATGGAGACTCTTCTACCTTTCGCGTCAACATATTTGTGTGAAAGGGCTTTTTTGCCATTAACTAATCTCAAAACAAAACATCGATCTAGTTTAGTAAATATTGAAACTGTATTTAAACCAACATTAACAAAAATTGAGCCTAGATTTGACCTGTGTAAGAAAATGCAGGCGCATCAATCCCGTTAATTAAATACAAGTGACATTATTTATTGCCACTAATAGTATCTATAGACTTCTTGGGTCTACTGTATAAAATATACACATTTTAAATGTTTTTTTTGTACAGTATACCCGATTTTTTATAAACATTAAATTTTTCTTATATTTATATTTCATTCTTTATTTTCTTGAAGTTAAAGGGTTATGCAAAAATAAAATCTTTTAAAGGTGGTCGCGGCGGTTAAAAGTTTGAAGACCACTGGGTTAAATAACGGTCGGACAACAGTTTAAAGCCATTCCCTGATAGGACCTTGGGGCTAGAATGGATTTTTCGACTCTTGAAATGAGTTTTCTGACTCTTGTGAATGGGGTGTTACTGACTGTTGTGTATGGTTCTTCTCACAATTTTTAAGTCTAATAACCCTTGTATTTTAATGTCCCATTTTGCTCCTTACAAAGTCCATAAACCCGTGGCACATAGCCTCACCCACAGACCTGCTAAGTGTCGGTATTTTGCGTCTGCGAAGTGAAACATTCAGGTTTCGTCTTCAAGCGCAGCTAACTAAAGATCTAAAGAATCAGGGTGGCAGATGACAAGCGTTGCAGGGCTGGAGGGGGGGGGGAGCACTCTTCGCGTGCATGCGCACAAAGATTTCGCATAGGACGACACATTGATAATAGAACTAATAAAACAACTGTATTACCGAAGATAATAATTCACGAATGTTCCATAAAACAAGATTCCGAAACTAATGTTCATTTTATTTATGGTTTTACTCGCATTATTTTGAAGAAAAAGTTTTGAACGTGTATTACGTTTTGTTTCATGCATTTTTATATTCGTGACAATAAGCTGTTTACAGTCTTTGTTTTATTATATGATTCGTGTGAGCAACATAAAATTGGTTAATACGGATAAATCGATGCATATTTCACGAAAAATGAAGGTGTTAGAGAAAATGATTATTTAGTAATAGTAATAGAATGATGCCATAGGAACGAACCTTTTAGCCCTTTCTTAGGTCGATACCAAAGTCCCTGGCCGTAAAATCATTTTATCCGCCAGTGGTCATGCACAAAAAGACCAGCGCAGTAGAGTCTCAAACTTGCGTCTTTTTCATCGTTAGCGTTTCCGTCCACCAGTCGGCCATGCTCATCTGCGTTACGGGATGAATTAACACGAATAAAAGTAGTCGATAAAAGAATCTCAAAAAAAAGTTATGCCGGGAGTTGAACGCCAAGTATCAGGTTGCAACAAAAGTTCAGCCAATTTTTGGAACGAAAGTTCTGTCCATTTTTTGGTTGAAATGAAAATTCAGTGAAACCAAGATTTATTTTATCATTGGCATAGTCACCATTGTCACTAATGACTTCTTTCCACCTTTCTATAAGCATTTTGATGCCTCTGTCAAAGAATTCATTTGGTTTTGACTCAAAAAATAAACTGGCTTCATTTCAACCTCTTCTCTTCAAGTAAGTATTTGTCCAGAAGGATGATTGTGTAGGCTTATAAAGAGATTTTAATCTGCAGGAACAAGATCGAGAGAACGTGGTGGGTGAATCAAAACTTCCCAACAAAACTGATCAATGAGATTTTTCGTCCCTCTTGAAGTGTGGGTGGGGTCTGGCATTCTCATGGTGCAGGATCACTTCCCTTCTGTTTACCGACGAAGGTCGTTTTTGCTTTAGAACAGTCTTCAAATGGTATAGCTTCTGGCAATACACTGCACAAGTTATGGTTTGATTGCCGCCTAACAGTTCATAATGATCAATTCCTTTTATGTTCCGCCACACGGAGAATTTTTTCAGCTGCAGACTACGTCGAGGCTGTGGAATAAAGTTGGAATTACGGCCGAGCCACTGTCTTTTACGTTTAACATAATTGTACGGTATCCATTTCTCATCTCTAATAACGATTCTATCTAAGAATTGGGTTTTCAATAGAACATAACGTAGTAAAACTACAGTTCACACGTTGTTGGAAATTGTTCTCTGAAAGATCGAGTGGAATCCAATTTCCAGCCCTGGAGACTTAAGCAATTCTTATCATTTCATGATATATGGTTATACAGCTCACGTTAAACTTCTTACTCATTGTTCTAGTTGTTTTGAAAGAATCATCAATGGCAGCCAGCTATAAGTTCTTCAAAACTGAATCTTTTTGAGCATTTTTTTCTTAGCTCGTCCTTAAGAGAAAAGGCTTCCTTTTTGAAACGTGAAATCATCTTCTACAAGTCCTTTCGGTTGCCAAATGATTTCCGTATGTGTTCGTGAGCGATCTTGCCGCTGGAGTTGCTGCACTGCCCTTTTGAAATTCATGTAGCAAAATGTGCCGGATGTGCTCATTGCTTGGAGTGTAAATTTGGGTCAATAATATATATTTATTATAATAATTATCACAAAATCTGAAAGTGTAAATAATATTTAAATGATTTTGATAGCCGCACATATGTACGATTAATATAATCGTACACTAAAATTATAAATCAAGAAACGGATAAAACTTACGTTAAGACCCGATATGAACCTAAAATGATGTATTAGAAACTGTAAAGCAAGTTTTTTGTAAATTATTTGCAGTTATGAGCCGTCCCCCAGGTCTATATACTGTAAATGTTATTTCAACAGTAACAAATAAATTCATATCTGATTTAATATCAAATATTTCATTTTCAGTTAATTTTCAAACCTAAATATTTGTAAGATGTACGTTTTACGAGATTGTTTACAATGACTTTATTTTACAAAAAAACAATAACAAAAAATAATTTAAAATTTTTCAGCTAGATATTAATAGTCAGAAATCTACATTTGTTACTCACAAAAAAAAGAATGGTGCACAATTTTCTTCGACAAACACACCAACCAATCACAAGTCACAACGAAAACTCCAACCAATCACATTAGTTCTCTTATACGGACTTGGTAAACTGAAAGTAGCCCACTTCACCTGGGCAGCATTGCTGCACCCTTGGAACTGGTGAACTGGAGTACTGCAAGTAGTCTACTTCACCTCAACGCCAATGCGACATGATCATACGAGAAGACTAGACTAGAGGACAGTAATCTACATTTGCTCGACGATCCCTGGTTTTTGGTAAATGTGTCAAGTAGTCTACTAATGCTTTCCACCCTTCAATTGTGACACATATGTTGTCCAGCCACCTGACAATGAAAATCTCATTGGTGGCATCAAATCTATAATCATAAGATTCTCGTGGTTCTTTTTTCGTCTGCTTTGATTCGTTTAGAAGGAATTTTTCAGTCTGTTTTCTTTCATGGTTCCGGTTGCTTCAGATTTTTTATCCCTGAGGTGAATTAGCAGATCAAGACTTGTTAAAAAATATCAAAGAACGCAATATGACAAAAGATCTGCGACAATTTTCAGCATTTGAAGCACAACCCTGCTTCCAAGTGAAAGATCGTCATGAGGCCCTTCCTGATGACTCTTGCCACAGTTCAGATCAAAGTTGGAATAATATCCTGACACACTGCACAAAGCCCAAAATTAATAACCAAATCATTTCAGTCTATTATGCCCGTAGTATTTGATAACCATTTCATAGGCAGGGAGATTTTTTCAAAAATTCAAAATTTCTTGTAGGATTTCTGCATCATTTGTATGAGGAAGCGAATTTTGTATCCTATGTAAGATTTATTCTCTTCCCATTCTTCGTTATTAGGGAAATAAGTAATAATCTTTAGTAGTTGGAAACGGTTCTGCATCATGGCATTTTAGAATAGAATAGAATGAGGCTATAGGAATGAACCTTCTGGCCCATTCTTGGGTCGGATAATCACTTTGATAATTATTCGGTTCCCCAAGTCCCATGCCGTAATTCTAACCACGTCAACCATGGCAGCAGCGGGATTCGAACCCGGGTCTTCCCGCTCGCAAGCGGATTCGCTCACCAGTGGACCAAGCTGGCGATGTCGACCATGCTGGCCATAGTCGACGAAGCTGGCGATGTGTGTAACTTGCAAAAATTAATTATGTTCAGTCATAATCATTACGTTCAAGAGAGATTTTTAAAAAGGTAAACAAAAACTGATAAATTTAGGGACTGGCCTAAATCTTTGTCATATGACCAGTAATTCCTCGTGGCTGGTAACTTGCAATAGCTGGAAAACATGATGACACCAAAAAATGTTTTCAGTTCATCCACTGAGAGGATATTAAAGCGATTTTTACTTGATACAGAGTATCTGATTCTCTCTTTCACGATGTGATCGTATATTTCTGGAGTAATGATTTCATGAAATATTTCCAGTGGACTGCGATATTGCAAACGTTATTCATTTTTCTGAAAGCTTACAAATAGCTCTTGGCTCTACTAAGTGCCTTTGTGAATTCAGAGGCTTTTTTCTTCATAGAAGTTCAGAGCAACACAGTTTTTGCTATTTTTTGCACTTTGTGAGGAGCTCGTCTGCAACAATGCAGCATCATTTTCAATTTGATTGTCCGTGACATGCAATTCGAGGGGACCAGAAACATCTTTGATAGTGGCCCCGCCAGTTTCATCATCATTCGCCTCATCTTCATCCGTGAGGCAATGTTCGTCGAGAGGATCAATAACTACATCGGTGGCCTCAATATCATTTCCTTCATTTGATAGTCCTTCCAATAATTGTATAACTTCATCCATTGTCAGGGCTTTAGCAAGTTTTCTTGACATCTGTAGGTGTAAAGAATGAAAATTATATTATATGCAATCATAATAATTACGTGCTAGAGAAATTTTTAAAAAGGTAAACAAAAACTGATAAACTTAGTTATCAAAAATATTTCAGCACTTTCATAAAGTAACGATTGCAATAAAATGCCCACCAAATATGTAAAATTATTATCCTAACCTTGAATGGATGGCTGTATTCTAAGCTCGCCTCTCTACGTGAATCCCGGAACTCAAATGATAACCTCCACGGTCCCACCGTCCTTCGCAGTCACTCAAACTGCAAAGTGTCAAAAATGTGGCAACATTTAGTGACACGCCAAGTCAGGAGTAAGCTCTACACACTTAGGCCCAGTGTCATATTTATAGGACAGCAAAGTTTCAACGTACCTTACTAGAAAAATCAGGCATAACTGCATACATTTTGTATTCAGTTGTGTAAACCAATTTATAACCAACAGTAATTTGATATGAGAGGGGCAACACATGCATGCAGTTTGATACTATGTGTACAAGTTCATACGTCACCAAACAATTAGCCTTTTATACATTTTCGCAAGAATTTTTGAGTGGCTTTCAACAACTTCCGGGAAAAAGTTAATGAACACAATATTTTATTCCTTTCTTAAAATAATTATGCAGTTAGAAGTGTCATCATCCTATGCATTTTAATAAGATTTTTTAGTTCCTATTTATAGAACAGTGGGACCTAATGGGCCATGGGTGTGTTTTGGCTTGCAGAGCTTACCTGCCCCCTTGATACGCGTTGTCTCCCCCCGTCAGTGGTAGTGTCACCCTCTTCCCTCTTGGTGATAGTCCCCCTTTCCTCTCATTTGGTGGTAATGATCCCCTCAACGCCTACTCTTCTGAAGATAATAGTGATTTTGGGTTCAAGAAATCTTGTGTGAAAGTGTTGCACGCAATGTGTTTCCAGCATGTTAACTACAAACGTTTTCCGTCCTGGTTTATCATTTGGATGGAGTGCCCGTGACTTACTTTTTTCAACGTTCAATCACAACTTCTTGTGAAGGGCAGCAGTGTGAACTGTAGGACGTGGTAGCTCTGCCAGGCTGCAGTACGGAGGGAATTTGTGGGAGAACGAAAAAGACAAAATTTTAAAATTTTGTTTCACGCTGTCCACGCTTTCCTCAGATGCGTCCCCTCATACCTTTATCAAACATGTCCCTGTCTCCATAACTTTCTTGTGACATGCTTGAATTAATGAACGTGACGGTAGATCTCTTTCATACTTGGTTCTCAAGTTTCGTTGAGTCTGCGTATCGTTTTCAAGTCAGTCAACCATGATATGTATTGTGCCTCCTCTCATTTCTATCAATAGGGATGATTGAAACATATATGTAATATGAATGATTGAAAACTTTGATAGCGACTACATACCAAAAAATTCTAATAAAGGATCTCATCAATTGCATTCACAATTAATTTATTAAATTGTGACGGCTATTGTTTTAAGAAAAATGTAATAAATACTATTTAAAAGTTTTTTGAACTTCAGCTATTTTTCCAGTATATCAGCCAGTTAGTATAAGGGACTGCCATTTACTGCAGGAGACTGTCAGTTACTGAAGGGGACTGCCAGCTACAGTAGAGGACTGCTAGTTACTGTAGATGACTGAGTTATGGTAGAGGACTACCAGTTACTGTAGAGGACTAAAAGTTGCCGTAGAGGACTGCCAGTTAATGTGGAGGACTGCCAGTTACTGCAGAGGAAGTTACTGCAGAGGGCTGCCAGTTACCGTGGAGGACTGCCAGTTACCGTGGAGGACTGCCAGTTACTGTGGAGGACTAGCAGTTACCGTGGAGGACTAGCAGGTACCGTGGAGGACTAGCAGTTACCGTGGCTGGAGGACTAGCAGTTACTGTGGCTGGACGACTGCCAGTTACCGTGGCTGGACGACTGCCAGTTACCGTGGCTGGACGACTGCCAATTGCCGTGGCTGGACGACTGCCAGTTACCGTAGCTGTACGACTGTCATTTACCGTGGGTAGACGACTGCCATTTACCATGGGTGGACGACTGCCATTTACCGTGGGTGGACGACTGCCATTTACCGTGGGTGAACGACTGCCATTTACCGTGGGTGGACGACTGCCATTTACCGTGGGTAGACGACTGCCAGTTACCGTGGAGGACTTCTTGTTTCATTTGACTGTTCCAATGAGTTGTTCCTATTGGCTGTTCCCGCTCACTATTCCAATAAGTTATTTGTGGGTTTTCCTAGTTATTGTTCTTAGTGGCTGTTCCTAGTGTCTGTATTGAGCATATTTTAGTTGTGTTTGCTCCATGTGCATCATCTTGTACAGTAAATAAATTAGTTGTAGAGTATCAAACTTGGGCTGACACGTTGTATTCGGTTTGTTAATATGAAAGGCAAAATAGTTCGATTATTTATGTAACTTGAGATCAAAATAAATTGCATGAAATGTGTTCAGAGGTTAGTGAAGGATTACTAGAACAATTCAGAAAATATGGGGTTCATTTGCGGCGAAAAGGCAAATGATATCACCGTGCATTGGGCAGGACTTGTCGTCGGCCGTCGTTTCGTTTAGCTTGCCTCTGGTCATCTGTTGCATTGCACCGTGAAGCAAAATGTGCATTACCTTATGTATCTCACACACTTATTTGAATCAAATTAAAGTTTATTTGGGTATATTTAATATGTACAATACTCAGCACACCGAAAAAATTCACACTGTACCGTCCATTTTCAGAATCCTGAAATTTTGAGGTACCGTCATGACATCATTCTATGGTATCTCTGATGTAGGAAACACTTGGTCTATATGCTATTCAGTAGCATTTTTGCGCTATCGAGTGCAGCATTGCTCATATCTTAATATTACGTCAGTTTTTGGAAACTGGGTAAATCGGTATTACGGTCTCACAAACATTTTTTTTATAGTTTTCACGTAGAAGATGTGCATTTGTTAGGGTGACAATAAAAATCCTAGACTAATGCTGACAATGGAGCTGACATTACATATGTACTGTTGGAAGGCATGCTTCAAAGGTTCTCAACCATCCCTGGCTTGATGTTAGTCTTACGTCTCCGATAGTTTAGTGTATTTTACTCGTACATGGTGTAGTGTGTCTTACATGGTGCAGAGAGGCTTACATGGTGCAGGGAGTCATGCATCGTGTAATGTGTTTTACATTGTGTAGCGAGTCATAGGTGGTGTAGTGTGTCTGACATGGTGTAGTGAGTCTTATGCGGTGTAGTGTATTAAATGGTGTGTAGCGAGTCTTACATGGTGTAGTGTGTCATACATGTAGTGAATATTACATGGTGTAGTGTGTTTTACATAGTGTAGTGTGTCTCACAGTGTGCGTGCTATACAAAACACAAACCCAATTTATTTTTAGGCTTAGAGGTGAAGCATAATTTCCATGTCAGAAATGCAACAGGAATTGTATTTCAGAGAGACACCTTTGGCTGTACACTGCACGAGGGGTCGTGGCAGCTCAATGCAGTACACCACCAACACTTCGTAAGGGGTTTGTCGACAGAATCTCGTCCATGTGGCCGGGGGACTTGGAGTTCAACGTCCCTATGCAGGTGGGTTTTATGAACTTTTCTTTAAAAACAGAAATGATCCCTCAAATCATAAATGTTTTTGGGATTGCGTATGTATATGGTATATAATTTACATCGGATATTCCGTACGTTCGTTTGAGGTAAGATGTATGAGGCAAATCGGGGAAGATTTGTTTGGAAAATTCCTCGGCTTTTTTCTTTTGTTCACGTTCTTTTTGTTATTTACGTAGAAGGGCTTTTTCTCTTGTTTTTTTTTGTTGCTATGTATGTAAAATAATTTCCAGGTAAATTTTTACAATCAGTTTGTAATATTTGTACTGCAATTTATCATATTATACAATTGTTTCTTATTTTCTCTGCTTTCGTTCATTTTAAAATGTTCACAAAATCATACCATAACAAAGTTTAAATTTGGCGCGATTAAATTCCGTGGTTGGCGAGTGTGAAGCAAATTGGGGCTTCTTGATGCAATTCGATCAATAGCTCATAATCGTCTTCTAAACCTACCCAGCGTGCTTCTAAAAGCGTCTTTATTTTCTATGTAAAACGTCAAAGACTGTGCCATCAGCTTTTGCAGGTAAGAGACGAGAGGCGGTATACACAAAATTGGTTGTAGACCGCCAACAAATAGGGCCTATTGTGCACTATTTGTTGGCGGTTTACATTTAATTCATATTTAATTCGTGGTCAAGTGGTAAACTATGATGATAATTATTGATTTGAAGTTTTGGATATTAAAAGTCTCGGAATTGGATGAAACTTGGTATAAACCTCAGGCAAGGATTGTAAACTAGAAACAATGACTTTATTGCTGCAAATTTCATTGGATATTCCGTCGGTACGTCATAGATACTAGTGTAGTATGATGCACTTGATGGTTTGCATCATATTTGCCAATAGTGCGTGATTTGTTGGTGATTTTTATTTAATTCTTGTTTAATTTATGAACACGATTCAAACTATGATGATAATTATTTATCTAAAGAATTCGGAATCTTTAAAGAACATGTTAGGGGTACACTTTTATAAATTTTTTGAGTTTCTTGATCAATTTCACAGAAATGATTGAAAATGGGGCACAAACTTAAGGCAAAGATTGTAAACAAGAAAAAACGACTTTATTGCTGCAAATTTCATTAGGTATTCTGTTCGTACGTCATAGATGCCTATGTAGCATGATGCACTTGATCGTGTGTATTATAAATGCCAAATGTGTAGTATTTGTTTGAGCTTGTAATTGAATTTTTTTAATGCGAGCTCAGCTTGCGTATTATGACGATGATGATGATGATGATGATGATGATGATGATGATTATTGATTCAGAGTTTTTGAAATTTAAAATAAAATGCAAACCGTTTTCTCGTATGAATTTTTTTGAGTTTTTTCGGTCAGTGTCTCGGAATTTGGGAAACTGGGTAAAAATCCAAAACATAGATTGTAATTGAGAAAATACTATTTTATTGCTGCAAATTTCGTTGGGTATTCCGTCCATACGTCATTGATGCCATTGTAGTATGATGCACGTGATCGTTTGCTGAGAGAAGCTATTAGGATCTTCCGTTACTTTTCATGTAAGTCTAGTATTTCGTGTAAGGGTTTAACAGTTACTGCAGGGGACAGTTACTGCAGCTTTAATAAAAGACCACTAGTTGCTGTAAGAGACTGTTGGTCACTATTAGGGACTGCCAGTTAGTATAAAAGACTGCTAGTGACTGTAAAGGACAGCTAGTTACTGCAGAGGACAGCTAGTTACTGCCGCGGACAGCTAGTTACTGCAGACGACTGCTTGTTACTCTAGACGACTGCTAGTTACTGTAGAGGACTGCTAGTTACTGTAGAGGACTGCTAGTTACTGTAGAGGACTGCCTGTTACTCTAGAGAACTACTAGTTACTGTAGAGGACTGGTAGTTACTGTAGAGGACTGCTAGTTACTGTAGAGGACTGCTAGTTACTGTAGAGGACTGCTAGTTACTGTAGAGGATTTCCTGTTACTGTAAGGGACTGTCTGTTACTGTAGGGGACTGCCTGTTACTGCAGGTGACTACCAGCTTTAATAAAAGACCACTAGTTGCTGTAAGGGACTGTTGGTCACTATTAGGGACTGCCGGTTAGTATAAAAGACTGCTAGTGACTGTAGAGGATAGCTAGTTACTGCAGAGGACAGCTAGTTACTGCAGACGACTGCTTGTTACTCTAGACGACTGCTAATTTCTGTAGAGGACTGCTAGTTACTGTAGAGGACTGCCTGCTACTCTAGAGAACTACTAGTTACTGTAGAGGACTGGTAGTTACTGTAGAGAACTGCTAGTTACTGTAGAGGATTTCCTGTTACTGTAAGGGACTGTCTGTTACTGTAGGGGACTGCCTGTTACTGCAGGTGACTACCAGCTTTAATAAAAGACCACTAGTTGCTGTAAGGGACTGTTGGTCACTATTAGGGCCTGCCAGTTAGTATAAAAGACTGCTAGTTACTGCAGAGGACAGCTAGTTACTGCAGAGGACAGCTAGTTACTGCAGAGGACAGCTGGCTACTGCAGAGGACAGCTAGTTACTGCAGAGGACAGCTAGTTACTGCAGAGGACAGCTAGTTACTGCAGAGGACAGCTAGTTACTGCAGAGGACAGCTAGTTACTGCAGAGGACAGCTAGTTACTGCAGAGAACAGCTAGTTACTGCAGAGGACTGCCTGTTACTCTAGAGGACTGCCTGTTACTCTAGAGGACTGCCTGTTACTCTAGAAGACTACTAGTTACTCCAGAGGACTGCTAGTTAGTCTAGAGGACTGCTAGTTGCTCTAGAGGACTGCTAATTACTGTAGAGGATTGCTAGTTACTGTAGAGGGCTGCTAGTTACTGTAGAGGACTGCCGGCTACTGTGGAGGACTACATGTTACTGTAGGGGACTGCCTGTTACTGCCTGTAAAAATCCTCTGCCTAGTTACTGCAGAGGATTTTTAGTTACTGCAGAGGACCGCTTTTCAAAGCTTGCGTACCGCCTTTCCAAGCTTGTGCACTGCTTATCCAAGCTTGTGCACCGCTTATCCAAGCTTGCGCATCGCTTTTACAAGCTTGTGCACCGCTTTCCCGAGCTTGCGCATCACTTTTCCGAGCTTACGCAAAGCTTTCGTGTAGAATGAGATATCACATTTTTTAGCAATTATTCGTTAATTTGCACTATTTGTTTTCAGGTTACGTTTTTTTCCTACTCAACACATTCTATGCTGCTGAGCTATTACCTGTAATTATTGATTTCAGATTTCTGAATTTCCAAAAAGAATGCACAGGGTATCCCCCAACTAATTTTTTTACGTTTTATTGGTCAATATTTTAGAATTCTATGAAACTTTGAATAACACTCAATTAGCAATTGGAAACGAGATAATTTGACTCCAGTACTGCAAATTTCATCTGGTATTGCATCCAAATATCATGGATGCCCGTGTAGGATGCTGCATATCAGTTTATGTTAATTGTTCGTTATTTGCACAATTTGTTTGCAATTTTCGTTGTATACGTACTCATTACAAGATATGCTGCTGAACTGCGACCTGCAATTATTGATTTTCTATATCCTAATTTTTTGAAAATATGCAAAGAGTATGTCTTTACTAAATTTTTTAACTTATTTGGTCAATGTCCTAGAATTGTATGAAACTTTGTATAATACCAAAAGTCCTAGAATTGTATGAAACTTTGTATAACACTTAATTAGCGATCGAAAAAAAAGATTCAGATGCTGAAAATTTAATTTGGTATAGTATACATATGTAGCTCATAGCAGCCCGTGTAGGATGCTGCATCTCACTTTTTAGTATTTTTACCTTAGTTTGCACTATTTGTTTGCATTTTTCGTTATATACGTACTCAATACAAGCTATGCTGCTGAACTATGACCTGCAATTATTGATTTCAGATTTCTTACTTCTTTTAAAAATGCAAAGACTATCCCTATACGAAATTTTTTACCTCTCTTTGGTCAATGTCTTAGATTTATATGAAACTTCGCATAACACTCAATTAGTGATTGGAAAGAAGAAAAATCGACTTCAATGCTGCAAATTTCATCTGGTATTGTGTCCATAGGTCAAAGGAGCTCGTGTAGGATGCTGCATCTCAGTTTTTGGTAATTGACCTTTAATTGGCCCTATTTGTTTGCTTTTTCATTGAATACGTACTGAATACAAGCTATGCTGTTGAACTTTGACCTGCAATTATTGATTTCAGATTTCTTAACTTCTTAAAGGATGCAAAGGGTAACCTTATACGAATTTTTGTACCTTATCAGGTCAATATCACAGAATTGTATGAAACTTTGTATACGCTCCATTAGTGATTGGAAACAAGAAAAAAAGACTCCAATGTTGCAAATTTTATCTGGTATGGTATTGCATCTCATTATTTGTTCATTGTTTTTTAATTTGCTCTATATTTTTGCATTTTTTCGTAGTATATGTACTCGATACAAGCTATGCAGCTGAATTTCAGATTTGATTTCAGATTTGTTTTTTTTAAATACAAAGGGTGTCCCTATACGAAATTTTCTTACCGTTTTTGGTCAAGGTCTTAGAATCGTATAAAATTTGTATAACACTCAATCAGTGATTTTAAACAATAAAAAAATGACTTCAATGCTGCAAATTTTATCTGTTATAGTATCCATAGGTTACAGGAGCCCGTGTAGGATGCTGCATCTCAGTGTTTGTTAATTGTTCTTTAATTTGCCCTATTTGTTTTTATTTTTCGTTGTATACGTACTCAATACAAGCTATACTGCTGAACTATGACTGCAGTTATTGATTTTAGATTTATTTTTTTCAAATATAAAGTGTACTCCGATACAAAATTTGTTACCTTTTTTAGTCAATGTCATAGAATTGTATGACACTTTATATAACAATCAATTAGCTATTGGAAACAAAAAACGACTCAAATGCTGCAAATTTCATCTGGTATAGTATCCATAGGTCATGGGAGACGGTGTAGGATGCTGCATCTCATTTTCTGTTTATTGTCCTTTAATTTGCACTTTTTGTTTGTGTTTTCGTTGTATACGTACTCAATACAAGCTATGCTGCAGAACTATGACCTGCACTCGTTGATTCCGTATATCTTAGTTTTTTTGGAAGACAAAAACATAAGGTATCCCCTAACGGAATTTTTTGCTTCCTAGGGTAAATATCTTAGAATTTGTATGAAACTATGTATAGCACTCAATTAGCGATTGGAAACAAGAAGAATTGACCCCAATGTTGCATATTACAGTTGGTATAGTATCCATATGTTATAGGAGACTGTGTAGGATGCTACATCTCGATTTTATTAATTGTTCGTTAATATGTACTATTTGTTTGCATTTTTTATTGTATACGTACTTTATATAAGCTATGCTGCTGAACTATGACCTGCAATTATTGGTTTCAGATTTCTTCATTTATTGCATATATGCGAAGGGTATCCCTATACGATTTTTTTTACCCTTTTTGGTCATTGTCTTAGAATTGTGCGAGACTTTGTATAACAATCAATTAGCGATTTGAAATAACAAAAAATGACTCCAATGCTGGAAATTTTATCTGGTATAGTATCCATGTATCACAGGAGCCGTGTAGGATGCTGCATCTCACTTTTTGGTAATTGTTCGTTAATTTGCACTATTTGTTTTAATTGTTCGTCATCTACGTACTCAAAACAAGCTATGCTGCTGAACTATGACTTGCAATTAGTGTTTTCAGATTTCTTTTTGTTTTAAAATATGCAAAGGGTATCCCTTTACCAAATTTTTACCTTTTTTTGTTAATGCATCACATCATACGTATCACTTCATATGAAACTTTATATCACACCCAATTAGCGATTGAGAACAAGAAAAAATAACTTTAATGCTTCAAGTTTCATATGGTATAGTATCCATAGGTCATATGAGCCCATGTAGGATGCTGCATCTTAGTTTTTGTTAGTTGTTCGTTGATTTGCAGTGTTTGTGCGCGTTTTTCGTTGTATACGTACTCAATACAAGCTATGCTGCTGATCTATGACCTGCAATTATTGATTTCAGATTTCTTAATTTTTTGAAAGAATGTAAAAGGTATCCCAATACGAAATTGTTTACATTTGTTAGTCGGTGTCTTAAAATTATATGAAACTTTGTATGACATTCAATTAGCGATTGGAAACAAGAAAAAATTACTCCAATGCTGAAAATTTCATCAGGTATAGTATTTATAGGTCGTAGGATTCGGTGGAGAATGCTGCATCTCAGTTTTTATTAATTGTTCGTTAATTTGCAATAATTATTAGCGTTTTTCGTTTTAATCTTACTCAATACATGCTATGCTGCTGAGCAATGACCTGTAATTATTGATTTCATATATCGGACTTTTTTGAAAATATGCAAAGGGTATCCCCATACGAAATTTTTTACGTTCTTTGGTCAATGTTTTGCAATTCAATGTAACCTTGTATAACACTGTTAGCAATTGCTAACAAGAAAAAAAGACTCCAATGCTGCAAATTGTCTACGGTATATAATTATCCATGGGTCATGGGATATTGTGTAGGATGATGCATATCATTTTTAAATAATTATTCGTTAACCCTTTAGCGACGAAAACGACCACACGGTCCTCTTTCACTGTCTTTGGGAGAATTGTTCTAATAATTAAACAGTGAGCAATATGAGGTTGCTACTAGGTTTGAACGCGGTGGCATGTTACAGCGTCGTTCTTTTGGCTGCCTGGCTCTCAGCGTGCTTCATTGCATCAGTGTACAGACGGTCTTTGTGAGCTTAAACGTAGAAACTACAAAAAAATTCGTCGCTAAAGGGTTAATTCGTGCTATTTTTTGTGTTTTTAGTATTACACCTACGCAATACATGCTATGCTGCTGAACTATGGCTTGTAATTATGGATTTCAGATTTTTAATTCATTAAAAAAATGCAAATTACGAAATGTTTAGGTGTTTTGGTTACAGTCTCAGAAAGTTGTGAAACCAGGTACACGATTATTGGCAACAAAAACGGCTCTGTTCGTGTAAATTGTTCGGTTTTCTCATCTAAAAATCAATATTTCTTCCTAGTCATGTTTCTATTTCCGATTGAGAATTCATCATTTCTATCTACTCGTGTTTATGTGTAATTCATAATTCGTTTGTAATCACGTTTTTAATTCAGAACTAATGAACCGAACATCGAAGAAGTGAATTTTGGAACAATTTTTTTTAATTTCTGGCCAAAATCACATTTTGCTCATAATTTTGTTAAAAATGATAATTCATTTCTGGTCGCAGTTTCTAGTTCAGAACGGACCACCGGAACAGGGGAAAGCAGACTTAAAATTAAATTTTCGTGACATTTATCAAAAACCGTAACGGGGGACTTCGCCTTTCCTCTGGGGGGTGCCTTGCTGGTCTGAACTCCAGGGGATTTGCTCTAGGATTTTTTTAGACTGTTTGAAAAAAATGAACAAGCCCAACCGGGGTCCACTCGTGGGGTTTCATTTCCGAAGAGTCTGGCGGACCCCGGAACGCCCCCCCCCCCAGGAGGAATTCCTTACGTGAGGGCAGCCGCATTATGCATCCGCAATGTTTAATGACCAAAGGGCGCCCCTTCTGGGGACCTTCCTCCCCTCTGGGAAGGTCTCCCATCGAGGTAGGGAAGCCCACATGGGTTCCTGCAGGCTTTTGCCCTTCAACAGGCCCCATTTGGGGTCTGCTTCCCCGATGCTGCTTCCCTCTCACTGACCCTTACCTATTGGTATCTCCCGCCCTCCAGTTCACTCCTCTCGAGGTCCTATGGGGGAAAGAGACAGAAAAGGGGAGGATTGAGGAAAGGGGCAGAGAAGGGAAGGGCAGAGGAAGAGAAGTACAAAACCATGGGAAGAGAAGGCGAAAGAGAGAAAGGGGATAAGGATAAAGGCAGAGAGGAAAAGGATAAGGGCAGATAAGAGGAACAGAAGTGCAGAGGGGAAAGAGGACAAGGGCAGAGAGGGAAAGAAGCATAAGAAGAAAAAGAAAGAGAAGCATAAGGGGAGAAAGAAAGAGAAGCATAAGGGGAGAAAGAATGAGAAGCATAAAGGGAGAAAAAAGAGAAGGAAAA
>VCRD01001119.1:0-12186 GCA_006783055.1 Trinorchestia longiramus
AGGACTTTTCCGATAGTGCCAGGTTCTGGCAGAGACCGCCGGCTGCTTGACGTTTCAATCTACATGCTAATGGCGTCTAAATCCTGCTTTTCAGACCGTTAAACCGAGGCACAAGTGACGTTTTATATCGCCTTCATCTTTCATAAATCATAGATATTGTTTGCGCAATATGAGCAAATCGATTACAAGATTTTAATAGGTTTATAAAATGCATCAATCACAGTTAGGCTCTGATATAAATTCCTGACTTCTGGAATAAAATCTGTCACCACGTACACTAAAAAAACCAACTCGTTTCTTGAATGCATGTTTTTTAAATTCCGTTATGAAGAAAGGTTGCACACAGATTTGCATCCAAGAGTACCAGGATGTACAACTCGTTAGACCTAGAAAACTAAGACACACAATTATTAACAAGTATTATGATGAAACCGTCAAGTTTCAAAGCACTTCCCACGAATGATGCGAAATCCCGTATGGTACCTGAACAATGCATTTGGACTCATGGTGCTGCGATGTGACACTGATATCCATAATTGAGGTGCAATTCAATGTCAGATTCTGAGGCAGTTTTAAAATAATTTTCAGTTTCTATCAGAGAATCAAAAAGCATATTTCCCATCAGTGTATCTGATGATAGGAAGAAGCGACGTTGACAGCATACGATCCGGATTGTCTTTAAATGGTAACGTCAGACGAACACAACATTAACACGGCTCTTATTGTAAAATAATACCGTAATAATACACTCACACAATATCCCTGCATGAAAAACATATTGGATGGTAGCTAGTTCAGGAATAAATATTACTAGTAGAAAAGTGGGGAGTCAGTTTTTCATTTTCGAAGTTTTGGGCGCTTGTCATTGACTAGTCGCATGACTGTACAGGAGTGCTCTTCTGCTCATCTAACAGCTTATCTGCTCTTGCGAGGTAGAATTATTACAATCTAGCTCTCGGCAAGTTGCTGTATAAGAAGTCATTTTTTCCTGACTGCAAGCCACAAAGTGCATATTAGTTCCACGTTTCAATCATTGTGAATAATATATTCATATGAAGTTCTTGTGATAAACTAAACAGATTATACCGAAGAAATTGATTGGCGTCACATAAGTCACCAATTTTACAAAATTAATAATCATAAGCAACAGAAATGCTAAGTATTTTTTTATTTAAATGCTGTAGTATTTAAATAAAAATACTACAGAAATTCTGTAGGATTTTTTTTGCAACAGTTACAAAAATTCTATAGTATAGCAGAGTTTCTAACATTGTGAGCTAAAGAACGAAGTTTGTTGAATCGATGATATTGCACATGACCAAATAATTATGAATTCAGCAAAAAAATGTTTTTAGAAACGGTAAACTATTTGTTTACTCAAGCCTGTTAGTAGAAGCTTAGAAACTCTTCACTTCAATGAAGTGACAATTTTTTTCAAATTTGTTTACGGGCTCGTCAACTAAAAGGGTTGCAAGAAAAACCATCTGTACGTACATGCATGAAGGAATCAAGCTTTAAGACTTAGGCTTTTAAGACGGTTTTCATCAGAGGTTCAGATTGGGTGATTATACATACGTGAATGTAGCGATGATTAACTTGCATTTGATAATTGTAATTGACTGAAGTCTCAGAAAAAGATTGTTTGTCAATGTGTGCCGATTAGTGTATTGTACACTTCATTTGCAAACGGGATCTTTCTTTAACATGAGTTGTGAGAGATTTCAAGTTAAATGATTCTTATCTCAAGAATTGCAAAATATCAGGATTTACAGTGATTGTTTCACCTTTCTTCATTTTTCATTGGCAATCGAAATTGTCATTCTTCAGGCGTGTCTAAAAGCCAATAAGATTAGTTTTCAACATTACTAAAATGAGGTCAAATTTGCAGTAATCATATCCCCCAAAAACTCTTAAGTATATTTATCCTCTTTTTAATGTATCTGCTCTGCAGTTGCATACATATTTAGAAGTCTCTTGAAATTCAAAATTGAGCTCCCTCTATTAGTCGTTATTCAGTGTGAAAAACACGGCGATTTCACTGACATAACAAGACAGTATTTAAATATCAGGGAAACTTACTGGGTCATATTTCAAATCCGATATTTCCAGTGGCAAAACATGCAACACGAACATTTTTTGAAAGCTACCGAGGTTTAGTGAAGCAAATACCTAGCGAATAAAATAAGCCCAATTAACAGACAAAAAATCGATACAATTGCCTGAAGCATATACAGGGTGGCCCATAAGTAAGGTACCTTTTTAAAACTATTATAGCTGTAAAACTAGGCATGGCAAAGAGATTAAACTACTTCAGAATGAATAATGAGATTTCAAAGTTTTTTACCAGCGTATCAAGTCTACCGACAATCACAACATATTGTCCAAAAAATCCATAAAATCCACCCCTAAAATGAATCGCTACGCAATGGAACAACGAACAAAAATAGTGGAACTTTAATTGTGATGTAATTATTCGGTTACTGTGGTTCAGAGGAATTACAGGAATATTGATGGTATTGAAAGAAGTCCTTCGAAGAAGTGCACAAAAAACTGGTTTGGAAATTTAGAGAAATTGGGACAACAGCAGACAGACAACGTTGTGGCAGGCCACGGACCATATGAACTGGTGCAACAATTCGGCTTGTTGCAAGGAGTGTTGCTGATCGGCCCAAAACGTCAACTAGCAGACGTTCAATTCAACCGAGAATGTTACGTACCTCACTGTAACGTATTTTGGTAAAAGATCTAAAGTATCATCCATATAAAATTCAATTAACTCAAAAACTCCATCCTACGCACTACCAAAAGCTATAAGATTTTGCGAATAGATTTCTGCAGCTTGCAGAAAATGAAAACTTTGCAAAGAATTTAATAATGACTGATGAGACACATTTTCACTTCAATAGTTTTGTTAATAAGCAAAATTCCATATTCTGGGTTTCAGAAAATCCAAAAGAAATTCATGAACGTCCACTTCACTCATCTAAAGTAACAGTGTGGTGTGGCATCACGTCTTCGAGGATCATTGGACCATTTTTTTAAGATGCTAATGGTGATGCAATTTCTGTTAATAGAAACCTGTATAGACCGATGATTCAAGAACATTTGATACCTGAAATTGGAGATAATAACACAGAGATTACCTTTTTTAACAAGATGGAGCTACAGCGCACACAGCGAAAAAAAAACAATGCCAATGTTAAAAGCCATTTTTCCAAACAAAATAATTTCTTGTTTTGGTGATATACCGTGGCTGCCTCGATCTCCAGATCTAAGTGCTCCTGATTTTTTTCTCTGGGGATACTTAAAGGAAAATGTTTACATTGAAATGCCTGATGCTTTACAGCAATAGAAACCAAACATCATTCAAGAGAGCGACAACATTTCACCAGAGACATTAAAAAAAGTAATGAACAGCACCGTTCAAAGAGCACGCCATTGTTTGACAAATAATAGAGGTCATTTAAAAGATATTGTATTCCAAAGTTAAACGTATTTTATTGTTTCATTAATAAATTTATATTAAACTTTGAAATTTTTTCTTTCATTCTGAGTTAACCAAATCTCTTTACCATTTTTGTTTTATATCTATAAAATATTATAAAGATACCTTGCTTATGGGCCACCCTGTATAAGGAATATTATCTTAAATTTTCGAAGACTATGATGCAAATTACGTTCGAAAACATGCTTAACTGCTGCTTCACAGAATACACAATATCATGATGACTCAGTAATTTGTAGGTTGGTGCCAGGGTAATTGACTTAGACTCTCACTAAAATTTCTCAAACGAATGTTTACAGTGCAAGATTCATGAATTCAGTCGTCCTTCCAGATATTCCGAACGTCGTCAGTCACGATTGAAATTACGCCACATCAGTTCTCCCATTCTTTTAGCTCATTTTGTTAATTTAAATTCCTATTCAAAAGTTTATTTTATTCAGAGAGTGTGCAATACTGGATCAAGAGCTACAGCTGAAAGAAACACTTCCTTTTTTGGCTCAGAGTCTACACAGTGTCTAGCACTGCTGCACGAGCTAATTCTTACACCCATGTATTTAAATGTAATTAAATGAGTTCCGAAAGAGTAGTTTTAAACTTTGATGGCCTCTCAAGCTCCATTCCAATTGAGCGTCTTTGAAGTTCTTATCTCTTTCAAACTATGCGTCGTAGAATTTTATAAAAAATAATATCTGGCGTTTACAATCAGAACGCTAAAACAAATCACGAATCTGAAAATGTAGAGCTATCGATTACACTGGCGAAAAAATGTAACTTTGCCTCTGCTACCTGAAGAAATCATGTTCCAACTATTTAATTTTGATCTGTGGGTTCTAATAAATTTGTGCTCAGATATCTTTTAGTACGTAAGGGCCATGATTTTTATACAATCATACGTATATTATATTTATTTCGAGTAAATAAATAATTGAAACGTCTCTGGACAAAGGTTTGAAATTGGGACACCCTATTTGGCATTGATATGAACAACAGTCGCTTAATTTCTTCATGTTATTGAACCTCCGATTTAGGTGTTTTTTTTCAAATTACCTACAAAGAAATACATTACATGTATCCAGTTTATTCTCCTTATCCTCAAAATTTTCCCCTTCGAATCATTTGTTGCCCATATTCTTGACCGATTTCAAAAATCATCAATGTTGTCCGTGTTCATTGAATCTGTAGTCGTCGATGACGATTAACTATTATGAGGAATATCTTATTAAGTTTGTGCTATTATTTCCTCTGGTCAAAATACTTTTCACTTACATATTTTCAAGGATATACATAATTATTAGACTCTGGAAAATCTCAAGGTTCTCAACTGACACGTAATTGTTACATTTTAAACGAGCTCAGATATTGGTAATCACCCACCTACAATTATTTTAAATACTATTCCATTGTCGTACAGTTGCTTTACAATAACTCCAAAAAACTTAGAATTCTTTCCCTTTGCTTTGTACAGGCGATTCTAGTTTTGATTCGGATTTAACTGTCTTCATGTTTTATTTAGCCAATATTGGACTAATATCGCCACTAAACTACGGTTGAACGTGGAACCAGTTTTTCTAATAGGATATCCCTCGTTGCTGTTATTTCATGAGAGAAGGATTTCGAAAAGATGTGCAATATTATACTTGCACATAAATTTACTGTTCCACATGATTTATTCGGTTAAATTCAGTATCATAGTTCCACATCGAATAAAATTAATTGTTGTTTATACTTCGCTGTGTCTCCCTGTAATTGTGCGAAATAAGCCATTCGAAGTCTAATGTCAGCTCATAAATTTTTTTGCGTCACGAAAACGACTGACAGACCTGTATCGCAACGGAATGACCCACAAAACGAAATTTCTATCGTTCATATCGGTAATACCACCAACCACAAGCTACGGCTATAACTGGGCAGTACTCATACATAGCTATCTAACTGAAATATATAGTTTCTAAGGCTGAGTATCGGTTAATAAAGTGAAATTATAGTGTTGATTAGACGAAGGTAGGTGCAGTTTACGTGCATCGCCATGATCACGTTAGCAGTAGGGCAGGGCATGGGAGCATTAACGCATCGCTGCTTTTGTGTCGCATGTGGCACTGATAAAGAACCTTTTCCTTGAGGCTTCTGATGGACAATTTTTACCTGCCACTGAACAGAGGTGCTCTCATATGTTACTTGCTTGCTTAGAATTTAACCTTGAATACTCGAGACATCCAGCACTATACTACAAACCTATTGATTTTAAAAATCAATTTCTGCATTTGCTTTGTTATAAAACGTGCTTATTCACTTCTTTCCTGTGTCTTACTATAGAAACTATGATATATTATATTTTTTAAAGAATTCGGAGTTTTGTATTACCGACTTCCTCTCAATTTGATATAATTTTAAGTGACTAATACGTCATTAGCAATAGCCACTGGCACAAATAATGCAAGCTGAAGCCTGTTTTGTTGTTGGTAGTTGCTGTCATGACACTGGGTGTGTGCACTTATTGATCAGTTTTTTTGTGCAAGAAACGACGTTTAATAGTAAGCTAATGGATGACAATTTCTCAAGATCAGATTTTTAATATGAACACCAAATTCGTTATGAAAAAGTTATATATGATATGTGTGGCTTATTGTGATGATAGCTTTTTACTATTTAAAATATTAGGACAATCATTTATATATCATAGTGCTGATACCTAGAAACAGTTTTATTAGTGTATTTTCAAGTATGCGAACATGAGTTATTATCAAATGAAAATCTAACTGCATATCAATTAATTTCTCCAAAAACAAACAAACAACTTTATTTCGAATCAAGTACACAGTACATAGACATTAGTACATTGGTTTTTCAAATTCTTAAGGTTAACATTCTTAGAGTAAGGATGATGGTGAGCTCCATGCGACGATCCTCGGATGTGTCCATGGGCGGGGACTTGAGGGCTTACCGATAAGTGCGAGCTCACGGCGCGAAACGAGAAACAGCTCGTATTCATGGCCGGATTTCGAACCTGCAGTCTGTCTGTCCGAAGCAGAGACCTGATACCTAACACAGGCCGCAGACCACTCGACCACGGTGGCTAAGGGTACATGGATACACGATTTTTAATATAGAAGTAATGTTGCTATTCTGATATACTTATTTGCTAGTGTTAGAGCTAAGTAGCAAGAGTACTGAGAGTCCTTTCTTTTCTTAAGTACTACACTCCTCTCTGATAATGATTATTCTCCTCATCAATTGACATAATGCCATGGTCTCTAATTTAACTAACTAACAATCCAATTTAATTTATCAACGAAGTTTCGATATTAAATACTGTACTGGGTTCTGTATCAGGCATAAAATAACATTCAGTGCATTAAAACAGCTGTATGTATAATTATAAAAAAGAAAACAATAAAAACGCATACCTGTATCTGAGATTACTCAAACAATGATTAGATTTATGCAAAATATTAGGATACAAATTTGAGGGGTGAACTGTCAGCCTTGTACATAATTTTGTTTATATACTTACCATGATGTTAAAAACAGTACCAGTTTTTTCTTCACTCACTATTGCGCACTAACACAAAAGATACATTAGTGACACCATGAAAGTTATTATAAATGCCTTATTTTCAGGATTTTAGTGTTGATAAATAATTCACTAGCGAGCAATGTACATTTATTAACTTGTACAGCAATTCATTTTAATTAACTTATTTCAAAGATGCAAAGTGAGCATGAACGTATTTATTTTGATTTTTGTTCAGAACTGCAAAAAGGGTAGTAATTGAATTTCTTCATTAAAAACAAAATGAAGCAGTTTTTATAAAATATATTGCTAGGAATGTACCCATGTTTTAAAGAAATTCATATCGTTTCCAAAGAAGTTAAAAATTTTGGCTGGAGTAATTGACTAAAAACTGTTTCTGACCTGTTCATTTGTTTTATTGGACGTACCTGCTTATCCTATCTACTCCAGGTAAGGAGAATATTTTCCTGTTACTCTGTAAATCCAAGCTTACATGTAGAAAAGCTAGAAGATCAACATGAAGTGGCGAGGAAGTACTTGTGCATTACATAAGGGAAAGCTCTTGGATCTAAGTAATGTGATTACAGTCTTCGGTGAGCAACTTCAATCGAAGAAGAAGAGTAGCATTACGTTCGTTAATAAGTTGATACTGAGAAGCTTTCAGCGTAAATGGGCATGTACGAGTAGGTCAAAATTTGTGGGCATGATGAAATTTTCGGACAGAAACGGCAAGCAGGCTGTGGCGATGGATTACCAAGCCTTAGTTAGGAAAAAACATTGACCTGCAAAGAAGTGAAGCGACATTGGCCTTCCGGTGCAACTCCTCGAGACGACAGCTAAATGCAGTTTGTTCGTTCGCTGTCCGGCCCTGGAGATCAAACAGAAGTAAGCACACACAAGACAAAAAATTATATATAACTGAAAACTTTTCAAATGTGGATTTACTTAATGTACAAAACTTGCTGTGGAACATTTTTTTCCGACCTGCACTCAGCATTGAAATATTTTATTCCAGAATATTCAAATTTTACTAAGAATGTATAGGGGTGGGTGTTCAAATTTAACTTTCTTGTGTGAAAAAGATTAAGGGGTTTTTAATATACTTTTTCGTTGACTCTCAGTTTGAACTCTTAAACAGCGCCAGGACGCAGGGGCATTACGAATATCCAGTTCTTTTTATTTTGTTCTATAATAAGCCTCTCTGGAGCATCTGGTTTCCTCTTCTTTCGTTTTTAGGGTCATTGCGCTATTTAGTTTTAACAAATTTCTAATTGTAGAATAGAGGTTCGTTGCATGGGGCTCCTCAGATTTAAAAGCTCTGAATTGGATGTCTTAGATTTTAAATTAAAATAAAAATACGTGAGCTTCTTTGGTTAGCAGCTAGCGTGTACGTCAAAAAGTGAAAAACAGCATTACCTTTCTGCTAATTTTTGAAGTTGAAAAACGCACCAACAATCATAAACACATAAAAATGCCCAGCATGTTGGCTGATATCTTTGTCTGCTTTTAATCTTCGTTACTGGAGAGTTTTTACTTGATACTGATGAAACGCAAGCTCAACCGACACACGCTTCAATTCAGGTCTCGTTTAAGGTTTTGTCTGATGAACTTGGAGCTTTGTGATGGTTTTTAACAGACTCGAAAACTTTCAAAGCCATCAAAATGATCGCTAACACGTTAAATGAATGGACCAACTTTCAAAGAGAATTCCTTCGTCTGTAATCAGAGAGAGGGCACTATCAAAGGAACTTCTTTGCGTATTCATGGGTATTAAGAAACCTCGTTTCGTTCATTGTTTTATCTGTCTATACTGGACATAAATACGTACACATCTATATTTTATTTTTCAATAAAATGAAAGTTCGGTTTCGAATCGAAAATACATTCATGTGTTTTGAAACTAAGAAAATATTTGGCGTCTCTCAGAATTCCCATTCTTTTTAAATAAAGAGCTTCATGTTTCATAGCTCTAGTATGAAAAAGTTGCGTCTGCATATGTTCATAAACAATTTTTTCTACTAACAAGATTTTTTTATATCTTTATCTCACCCTCAACTGCTATCACTAATTTCTTTCTTAGGGATTCACAGGAGTGTAATAAAAACTGTCAAAAAAGGGGAAATACTGTCATATTGGTTTTTACGTACTTCCTGAAGGTAATGTGAGAAATTTTAGTTTTAAAGGAACACAATCAACTGAAACTTTCTTGGCTATAATGTGTGTGTCAGACACATTATCTCAATCGACCCATTGCACCATACTTGATGATCGTAGGGACTGTCTAGCACATGCTTTTCTGTTTGCACAATAGAAACGGAAAAAACAACTCATCATGTACAACAGTAAACAAGCTTGAGATTTCCAAGCCACCGATTACTTTTTCAATAGTAATTTAGATTTCCAAGCCAGAACAAACTTCTAAAAAAATTGGATAACGGACTTTTATTGGTTATAGCAGCTGTGCTGCTACCAATGACATTGCAAATTTCAGCACTTGAATAGGAAGGGATCAAAGACTTTCGACGTATTTTTGGAGTCGTTTTAATATTTGTACGAGTTTTACAGAATGAGATGTCAGTGCAATATCTCTGCTCTTTTTAATGCAGTTACAGTTAGTGAATGGAAAACATGAGTGTGTTTCTTGACCACTAATTTTTTAAACATTGTGTAAAAGAATATTTAATTTTGATCATCATATCGCATCGTCAATTGTGAGACTATGAGTATTTATATTGTATTTCTACTCATTGCATCTGTTTACTTTTACTTGATTTTGAAACGAATGTAATAAAATAACATAAAATACAAATAAATCCAATCATACATGTAGAATGATTTATAAATAAGTACATTTGCATCGAGACAACATTGATTAAGAAGAGCTAGTTATTAACATTCGATGAAAACACCTTCGCTAATCAAGTTCGAGTTCAAATTAACAACTATTTCATTATATTATAGAGTCAGTTACCCCGCAATCTTTCAGAAAAAAGTCTGGTCTGGTTGGAGCATGTTAATAGATGAGACAAATACATTTGGATTGCAGTCATCCCAAATAAATAACACATATCACACTTCAGAATCTCAAACTCATTATGAAATAGTTCTATGAAACTGCGTGCTGAGTACCGAAATTTTGTCCAATGCTTGTTATGTCATATGCTCCGTCCCCTCACGTAAAGTACGCCGATTAAATCCAGTTTCTTTTGCGAGCTACGGATATCAGCTCTTAGCTCTTAATGAAAACAATGTCATATTTTATTCTAGATACCTTTGATCGGACGCAAACCAGTAACAGATGCCTTTCGTCAAGAGGCTTATCACATTAGGAAAGACAGTGTGAGGAAAACCGCTGAACTGCTAATTCTTAATTGGAGTTTTTTGATTCGATCAGTGTTTACTCAGACGATGTGCCTGCTTGCCTTTCTTATTAAAATCAAAATTTCTCACTCACTGTTGGTATCTAAGATATTGGAGCAACGTATATCGTCTTATGAGCAACATAAATTTTTACAGGTACTAATAAAACTAGTCTTGTTTACGAGAAAACGTTTCATCGACCAATCCCGGCATAAAGTAGTTAAACTACAATAATTATCAATAGATCTCTGTATCATCAGTGAGAACATCTTTTTCCAAGCTTGCACATTCTTCTCTGCCAATATAAAATCTGTTATGAAAAATAATCTCCGATACATTGCTTACCGTGACAGTGCAATTTTCTTGGCTACGTGTGCTATTTTCTGAGAACCTTGACTCTGGGTGCACCCAATATCATCAAAAAAGTTGTTGTTAATTCCTATACTTAGGGAAGAACTGATTAACAGAATACGTAATTCATGCCCCTTTGTAAGGATGTCGCTAGTATTTCGATGGACAGGAAGAGTTCTTCTACTTTTAGGTGGAAGAACTCTTTTTCTACGTGACTGAAGATGGGGCTTCTCTGAAAAAAGATATTGAGAAGTAATTTTACGTGGTGTGAAGAGTTCCTTTACTGATAACGTCTTAAATGGGGGAAAATTAAATATTTGTGATGGTTTGAATAATCATGACTTATAAGATGTTTTCAGTGGTTTTGATACGAAGTGAATTATTATTGCATTTCAAAAATAGCTAGGCAGCTCAAAAAATGTTCCAACAATAATTCATGCGACGCAGAAGGATAAATAACACATTTTTGGAAACTATTGGGAGGTCTATACGTATCTGAATTTTCAACAGGAGTTTTTGAAAAATATCAGACATTACATGAAACATTAATAAGTACTTAAATAAAGTTTTTATTATAAGCTTTTTTTCAATCAGTGAATTCGTTATATTTCAAGTCTTTGAAATATATTTCAAGTTTGCAGTTCTGTTGCATCCCAACAATGACAGCAATGTCCCCCAATTTGAAATAAGGAAAGTATCAGTAATTGGAATTCCAGAGACTGACTCTGAATTAATTATTCAAATTAGTGAAGTAATTAACACGGTTAGAAGCTCCCATAACTGAACGCATCGCTTTGAACTTGAGCCTCGCAAAGCTATACGCTACTCAGCTTTCATCTGGCAGCCACGACTGCTCTCTATGCATCACCGGGGGCATTCACGGCGTCTACAGCACGAGGAAGCGGTTAAAACCTATGAAATGTTGAGAACCAAATTCAATAAGTTGGTCTATCAAATGAACAGAAACCACCAAAGGTTATCAAACATTTAGATCACCGTATATGATATCACACGTATTAGTTAATACACCAGAGATGGGAGATACAATTAATTTATTAAAAAAATATACCGAACAAACAATAGTTATATCAATCTCTACGATTGAAGAGAATTATAACACAAATGCCAGTTTAAAACTAATGAATAGTTTTACTGAATTAATGAAGCAAGTCATGAAGAAAAACCGAACATTTTCATAGTAACCAATTTGTGTAAGCAAATTATGGTGCAAATACGTGGAGAGAGACATTGGCACACAATACATTGAATAAATGACTACTCATTGAGTTGGTGAAAATTATCATTAGTTATCAGTACTACACCAGCTTATAAGTATAACGTTAGCTTAAATGGGTGGTTGTTATTTACCCAAATTCTAGTTTTCACAATAATAAAAAGAGTGTACAGCATTTCAATATGGAACTATTTCCGTAATATTTAAAACGGGTGTTCGGAAGAG
>VCRD01001119.1:17579-36523 GCA_006783055.1 Trinorchestia longiramus
GGAGGTAACTCTGTGAACTTAATTTACTTCCAAATACTGATTGATAAGCTTGTGATCATAAGAACACATGCTTGATGTCATTTTTTTCAATAATTTAATTTCTGGGTAGTGAAACCCTGATTCCAACGGAACAAGAAAAATCACTACTTAAAAAACTTAAACTTGAACACTTCAAATTTTTTTTAACATATTACTCTTGATTAACGGAGATGACGAATTCAGTCTCAAGTCATTCTTCCTTTTCTTGCAAGCTAGTAAAACTTTCCTCTAGACTTCTGGAATTCAAAAAAAAACATTTTTAACTCCTCACTTACAAAATTGCACCAATCAATGTTCGAAGAAATTATCATAATTCATTGACGCAGGATTACCAAGAAAAATTGAGCGTGCTGAAATCTAAGTCAGGTCATGTAGAGTTTAAATTCTTCAGAGTTTAGATCTTTTAGTCTAGATTGCAAGAACTTGTAGGCAACATGACCTTGACAGAATAAATCCCTAATCACAATAGGTTACTACGCGTGAGTTACTTGGAATGAAATAAAATAAAACAACGCAAGAGAAACCAGTCTTTTAGTCCATTCTTGGATTGCTACCTAAGTTCGATGCCATCTAAAGTGAAGGTACCAATCACACCCGTACAACTTAATCAAATAAGTCAATTCAGTCAAGTACACACACTTTACTCATGCACAGGCATTTCCGTCACGCTCATATACCACACTCATACACTGGCCCAGGAGTTATGGATATAGAATTTGTACGTTATAATGCTGGAGAGTACCTAATCCAATATTCGTGGAGACAATTTTTGAATATGTTCACAGTGCTTGCAAAAATAATGTTTCCGGTTAGCTGGTTTCAAGTTGCGGCAATTTTGACGAGAAAGAAGTTCATAGCTTAGGATATTTTGAAGTTTGTTATTATTAGTTTCTGGCCTTTACGTTTGGTTGGCAGGTTACCGTATTTTTCGAAAAACTCTTCCAGAGTAACATCACAATGGCCTTGCAGATGCTTATAGATCCCAAAGAGTTGTTCTTTCAGTCTTCTTTGTTCCAGGGAAATGAGTTCAAGCTGTTGAATACGTCTCACGTAGCTGAGAATGCTGAGACCAAGATCATTGCTTTAAGCTGAATTTTTAATTCATTTTTTATCAATATCTCGTCGTGGGATAGGTCGTCAGAGTTGCACAGTATATTCTAGATGTGGCCGGACTACCGTTTTATAGAACGGTACTATGTTCTTTGACTTGTATTCAACGTTTCTTGCAATAAATCCATGAATAGTGCTTGCATTTCTGACGCTTTTTCCTACTTGTTCGTCAAGATTTAGGTTTTCAGTGTTAATAATATCCAAGTTACTTTGTTGCTGTACGTATTCAATAAGTGTGTCATTCGTCATGTGATGGACATGCCAGTTATTTGGAATAACATGCAATACTGAATATTTATAAATGTTCAAGCTCATTTGCCACGTTTCGGTTCATTGTAGAAGACGTTCGAGGTCTGATTGGATAGTTACGCTTTCTCTTTTAATAAACGCTTTGTGACAGAGTTTTGTGTCATCAGCAAATTTATTGATTCTGATGGTGATTCCGACATCAAAGTTGTGGATGTACATGATGAAAAGGAGCAGGTCTAAAATGTTTCCATGGAGGATTCTTGATATTATATGCGTCGAATCATTGGCTCGATCGTGAATCATATCATCTCTAATTGAGTGAGACCAGTGAGCCAGTTTCGTATCCATTGGTAACAGTTGCCTTGCATTCCATACTGTTCAACTCTGTCCATGGGTCTTTCGTGGGGTTTTTTGTCGAAGGCTTTATGAAAGTAGAGATACACAGGGTCTAGGCTTTTGTGCAGTAGTATATGCTGTTGACTTCTCCAGAGAAGTCAAGGAGGTTTGTAAGGCAGCTACGTTTTGCCCTGAATCTTTACTAAGTTACAGTAATCAGATTTTGGTTATGATGGTGCCTTGTTCTTTGAACTTTGAGAAATATTTTTATTGTTTTACTGATGGCAGATGTCAGACTAATTGGACGATTGGTATTGGGTGCTTGTTTGTTCCCCTTTTTGAAATTAGAAGTGGCATTTGCCTGCTTCTAATCCTCTGGAACAATAAATAAATACGTCATCTGTCAGGATTTCCTAGGATTTATAGCATGAGGTCAAGAGATTTCAGTTAAATCTTCAAGAGTGAAATCTGAAATGAAGACTGCATTAAGAATTCTGGCTTTGCTTTTGTTATCCGTTTGAGTTGAGCCCTCCGGTTGGATCAGTGGTCCAATAGATTCTCTTTTGAGTTGCCTGTCATTTACATATTTGTAGAAGCTCTTCAGATTAGTTTTGGCTTGTGCTGCAACTGCAATTTCCTTCTTTATTTGATGCTCACTGTTCATTTGGTGTTCGCTGAATATTAAATTTTGAAGGTCACTGTGTAGAACAATGCGCAAGTCTTGCTGCAATTTCGTTGAGACGGATAATCGAACGAACCAAAAGACTTTGGATGAATGTCATGTTTTGAAATCCCCGCACTGCTATTCATAGAGTTAAAAAGTAATATGCTATGGAATACCTTTCCTACTACAAGCAATCATCTAAAAGTTGACACCCATTTAGCTGGCTTCGTTATACACACTCAGTCTCACAAGAAGTAATCACTTTAGACAGAAGGCAACGGTGCAGAAGTCGACTTTCAAGTCCGGAGGTACAGAACACAAAAGGAAACGCTGCTTTTCTTGCAAGAGATGCTCTCCTTAATGAGCGCCGGAAGGTCCATTCTCTGAGTTGAACTTCAGAAAGTTAAAACGGAAGTGAAACACTCTTGATTTCAGACGCACATTGCTTGTAGGTTACTTTTAGACCGACCAAGAGTTTTTGTCAATATTGAAGGTCTATTTCCTTAAAGTCGTTTTCTTTTGTACAGTTTCATCAAAAAGAGTCGCAGAAAAAGTTCCTATTGTTTGTCCCAGGTCATAAAGTTTTTCAGTGTGGTAAGGAGAAATATTTGCAATAAATACAACATTTCTCCTACAGCATAGTATACTAAAGATGTTTGGCTCATTTTTATTGCCCTATTCTAATCTATTCTATTATGTTCTATTCTATTCTATTCTATTCTACTCTATTCTATTCTAATCAAAGAATTTCAAGAACTGACAAAATCGAACACATCGAGACCTAGAAACTCAGGCCAGAAAACGAAACTCGACACAAAAAAACAACATAAAAAGAAAATACTTCTGCGCCAATCATCAAACTGTATGTAGAGCCAAAAAAACATGATGCTTCACCTGTAGTACATCTCTTTGAGCTCAAAAGATAGAATCAAATAATGAATCGGTCTTTGTTCGTTCCGTATGTCTACCAGTCTGACACGATTTTTCTTCATCGTTTCGGTATTTAATAAACATACGTTTGATGAGATTTTTGGAGGAGGTTTAGTTCTGCTTGAGCACACAGGCTGCAGGAGCAGGGGAGGACAAATCAGCAGTGAAAAGAAACACGGTATAAAAAATTTCAAGTAAATCTTTTGTACGAGGCTTCAATGTTTTTAGCGATTTTTAAGTCGTGATTTTTCAGTGGTACAAATAATACGACTATAGGGCTTTGCTTATAATATTGGAATATTTATTTATTTTTGTTTTTAATATTGGAATTTTTTTCAGGAGTATTTATTATTAGTCCGAAAACTTCCACTCACATCCGAAAAGATTTGGTCTACATATTTTCGTGGATCCCTAAAAAAATTCTCTACCTCCATATCACAAATATGTAAACATTATGATACATTTAATGGGGAAACGTAAGAGAAATATTATTTGCACGCATATTTTGAAAATACAAACAATCACAACATAGGGAACTCTAACAAAATCGCTTCCTCGTTTTCTGGTGCACCTGGTCGTAACTCTGAAGTCCAGGGCCTAGCGAGCACCACCTCATTTATTTATGATTAATGGTTTATCGATTATTGCTCACAGACCTTCGTCAGGACCATTGGTATTATATTATTTCATTTATTTTCTCTATTTTCCATACTGAGCGCCAGAAATCTGATAGAAAAATGCCGCAAAATCTAGCATTTTAGATTGTGTGTATTCACCTTGATTATAAATTCTAAGATACTGTAATTATAATTTTTACTAGATTTCTAAAAACACATTCTAGTTTTTTATTCGGTGAACTCGGGAAATTTAAATTTTTTTCCAATTGATGTGTGAAAAAATTACAAGGAAATCGTTGCAAGTTGTGCATAGCATTCTTTTCAAACGTACGATGAATGCTGATATTTCTACGAGTATGTCTGTCAACGAAGCCGCTACTGTTATATCTGAAGTTTCACACACTTTCAACAAACTTTTTGCCTCTATTGTTCAGCGTTAGTAAACGAACTCCAAAAAGCCAACTGCTTACGTGTGTTGAAAGACACTTCTGTAGTGATGTTCTGCTTTTCTCTTGCATTTCTATAGCGATGTTCTGCTTCCACAGTTAGTCAATCCTACGGAGTGTCCCAAAAAAATGTATACATATTTAAAAGGCTGTATGTAGTTTTAATAGTACTAATGCTGAGACACTGGGACAAGTTTCATTCGAAAGAACAAAATATAAAGTTTTATTTTGTGTCCAGAATAAGTTGATACTTACCTTATTTTAAATAATTGTATTCAAACGACTACCTTTCGAAAATGTGTACATTTTTTGAGGACACCCTGCACCGTAGAGATAAGATTTAGCAACAACATACAAGGTGTCACCGTGTTACGAGACATGGAGACAAACTGACACCACTGAGAAATTATGTTCTGAGTTTTTATTGAGGTATCCACAATATAGTATTTAAAAAACATGCAATTATTGATGTATCAAGCTGTGCATCAGTAGATGCATGTATTTAAAACATTGTAGTGTGGATACCCCAACTAAAATCTAATACTCACTTTTTCAGTTTTATCAGGTTGTTTTTAGGCCCCATAACGCTGGGACACCGTGTATATTGGCGTTGGCGGTTGGTGAACCGTTATTTTATTGTGTATTAACATTTTTTTAATTTATAGCAGATAGAGTTTACTCCTAGCTGTTAAAGTGTGCGTGAGTTATGCCTATTGTTAAATCGGGTCATTCATCCGACGTATACAATTTCATACCACTTTTTACTCTATCCTCTTTGAAAAATTTGTTTGAAAAATTATTTTAAAAATGTTAACGGTTTTATTAAACTCTTTCTGTCACATTCCCTTCTCAATTCAGATTTCACGTAAAATTAAACTCTACTTCAGTTAAATTTCAACGAACTTTCCCACTTTTAGATTTAAGATTCAACAAGCTTACGATGCTGTCACCTAATTATTACAGCCACTGATACAGACTTATTCCATCTTTTACATTGCATATAACGTTCTATTGAAATACTATCGGGACGTGCTCGGCGTCAGCAAATATTAAACATATTTAATAAAAAATAATTCACTGTAGCAGAAGACTGTGACGCAACATGTAGAGCAAAAGTCACTTTACTCTTTCAAAAATGAATAAAAAAAACTAATAGAGCCCAAAATATGTGGTGCACATAGAACGAAATAGAAAATCTTGGTTTCAAAAGTATTGAGTATACTGATGTTTTGTACTCAATAACAGTACTATTATCAAGTAACCCAGTATGGTAATGAACGTCACGGAACAGATAGCAAAAATAGATAAAAGTTTTTTCACGTATAATGTTTATTTGTAGTGCAGAGGAACTTCATGGCAACATGCAATCATAAATCTCAATGTGAATGCTGAATAACACAGATATTTTGTACTGCTCTTTGTGTGTTAGATGGTTCCATATCAGCTTCACCCGAGTTCTCTGAATCTTGAAATCATTGCGCCATGCAACTCCAGGAAGGACTTGTTCGTTAATAAATGTTATCATAAACTCCCTCTGCACTGTAACTAAAAGTTCTCTATCTTTGAAATAATATTATATCATTCTTTCCATTTGTTCCTTTACATGTTCTATTATTTTGGTTATTGATAATAGTACTGTTTTTCAGGACACAGCATCGTTTGCATCAGCATGCTAGATACTTAATAAAGCTAAGTTTTTCTCTTTCATTTGATACGTAACACATTTTTTTAGCTTCACTATGTTTGACGTCACAGTTTTTTGCCGCAGTGAAGTGTTTGTTGTGATGTATGTTGAATTTCATCCGACATAGAGTTATATCAATAGAACGTTAGATGTTATACATGAGCTGGAATAGTACCACATTTTTATTATGTATCAGGGACTATAATACTCATATGATGGCATGAATAGTTTTTGGTTAGATCGTAAATCGAGAAATGAGAAAGTTTTTCCAAGCTAGCCTTCATAGAGCTATTGCATCCCCCTCCATCAGTAGATGATACACTTCTGAGCATTTACGCGTGTCAAGTACTCGTCTATTTGTTAATTGTATGACTGTGTTGTTGAAGTGATGCTTCACGTTATCTCTACTCATGCTGTAGCTCAACACACACGCATATAGACTTACAACGCATATACGAAACGGTCAGGGAATAGTGTATGCACTTTCGACCGACTAGAATACATTACAATATCATAATGCCTGGTTGTGTTGAGCAGGATGTGTGTAGAACAGAGCTCACTGTCTGTACACGACCGACGGATTCTGCAGCTGCTCATCTTGAATCTGCAGAAGCAACAACTGCTGTAGCACAGATGAGATTTGTTGCAGGAAGAGTGAAAGAAGGAGAAGAAAGAACAGAAGATGGTGAAAGGCTAAGAACGGTGACTGGAATGGACAAAATGTAGGTTGAGAAACTAGGTTGAGAAATGTAGATTGTAAAATCTAGATTCACAAAATCTACGGAATATACTACCAGTATTCAACTTACTTTTTCTCTGACCTTATTTTTCTTCAGTTTTGCCAAGACTGTAGAGCTGGAGCCAGAATGGGATGAAAAATACTGCTTACTAGTCAAAGTAGGAGATTTACTTTCTAAAAGTTCAAGAATCTGAGTATGAATCTAAGGATTTAATTTAAGCTGTTCCACTTAATGTGTGATGAAATAATGTTCATCAAATCTACGGACCCCAGAACCAAAATTCAAGTTACTTTATTACTGCGTCTTGTGTGCGTTCAGACTTGACAATGACATGCAAAAGACTATTAGCCTTTTACGTATTTATTAAATTTTAATAATTCTGCACCTGCTCATCTTAAAGCTGCAGAAGCGATAACTGCTGCAACACACGACAGATGTGTTGCAGGGGCAGTGGAGGAAGCTGAAACAGGAACAGAATATGGTGAAAAGAAAGAAGGAAAGAACAGGCCAGGGCGAAGGAGGCTCATCTCAGGATGAGTGTGTAACTCATCATCATGTAAGAAGGGCGAGTCTACGTGAAAATGAAGTTGACGAAATACAATGAGACTGCCGGCTCAGTTAAAACATATGATTTGTCTGTTGAATTGAGCAGACCTTGTGACTTGACTGGTTTGTTGTAGTTTTTCACCTGATGTAGGTAATATGACGGTATTTTGGTGTAAGTATGTTATGCAGGTTATAAGACAATAATTTTCTGAGTGGATACTATACTGGTCTCGTGATACAACTTTAAAAAGATCAGAAACTTACATAAAAACGAGTATGCAGATATAAACCGAAATTCTTAAAAATGAAGCTAAATTGCATGGTTCTGTGAAAAACCCAACATTAAAATTAAGCACTTGAGTTTATGGCATACTGGCCATGTGAACAAATAATAACGGTTATTGAATGAATGAACACACATTGACAGCAACGTGCACTCATTTTTTTATGGAACTAATAAAAGAAATTCAAAAACAATGCCTCCTCCAGAGATCCCATTCCCGGAATTGACTGTACAAAGCACCGCCACGACCTTTGTTTGGACCAACGACTCTGTTTTTTCCTGAGCTGTTCGTTGCCGGAAAGAAATCAACCAACTTTCTCACTTATAACTGAATTCACAATTCTTTCTAACTCATATTTTATTTTTATACGGTGATTATTGAAAAAAATTCTGTTTTCGATGTTGCTCCATATCCAAAAATTAGTTATGTAGACGTAAAAATGAAGACAGAATAATAGCAGACTTTCTCTCATATGGTTAATTTTCTACATATATTCAAGAATTTGTTACTCTGTTTTGTCTTGATCTTGACCATGTACTCGTATTAACAAAACAGAGACTGAGTGGTCGATTAAAGTAAAATGAGACTTCAATCACACGCACCCCCTTAACAATTTTTTCCAGAAAGTCAGATGGTACATACGAGTAGGTCTTACACTTCTACCCTATAAGCCCATGCAATAAGCCATTCCACACGAAAGCCTTCTAATTTGAATAGTAAAGCTATTGGAAAGAAGTTGCCGAGAGTTCTAAGATAAACATTTATTAATATGTGGGCTTGGTAAAGGAAAACAACGAAGGCTTTGATCTGATATTTTTATCCGGCTCGAAACGCTGACACTTGTTTGAAGGACGTTCTATCCACGAAAATTTTCAATTTAAGAGAGACAGAAATGAAAACCTCTTCTTATTTATTCGAGTACGCATGGAATTACACGCAGGTTCCGAAGTGTACATAATTAATCACTGAACAGTATAGAAAAGAACAAGGTTCGCAGACAAAAATAAATAAATCGAAAACTGTTTACATCTGTAGAGTATTTAGCATTTTAAAATTATTTACCAAATTAATGGGGTTGCATCTGATTCCTTGAATTCTCCTGGTGAGTCAAAAGCTAAACCAACTAAATAATCTGTGCACTGATACAACAAAAAAAATGGGAATGAGGAAATGGTTCATTGAATGATTGAATTGAAACTCTTCTGCAGTATTGTTACCTCTCCAATAAAAAAATTTGTCTGGAACAGCGTAGTTCTTAATTTAGTTTCGATTTTCGAGAACTGCAAGAAAAAAGACTGAATTGAACCATTAGAATATTTTTTTTGCGTAAACTGTTTCATTTTTATGCAGCACTCGATCTATAAGCTGCTTGGTGTTTTCAAGCTGCAGCAAGGAAACGTGATGTACCGAGACTAACCTTAAATGTATTACCACTGTGCAGAGGTAAGTTGCCACAGTACTTGCAAGAGCTTGCAAAAACTTCTATACCTCTTTATCATAAGAAATAATGATAATAAAAATCTTTTATAACACCACAATATCGTTGTGAAAGAAATCTTTATGTATGATATTATTTGCACATTCATATCGCTGAATTTGTATAGAAGTGTGATGTTTTTCCACTGGATTCGGAATACCTTAAGATCTTATGCACTTTATTTTAAGGCTACTTTAAATATCTATACATATATACTCATTCAATTGAAGCACACACGTGCATTTTGATAACGTCCAAAGAATAGATAACTGAGTAACACAATTGCATTGTTTACTAAATTTAATGGACCAGCAAATACTCTACATGACTTTCATCTAGAATTTCAACATGACAACTTGCGCCTGCTGTCACAATTCGTCAATTGCTTGCAATCAAGCTTCAAGTCTCCACGCACACTCCAATTAACGCACTTGTTCGTCTTGAATGAGCGTTTGATTTTTGGCCTCTCTGCTTCAAGTTAAATGAGTGGTAGAGTTCGTTTCCGCAGCCATTCAACCGCCTAACGATCTTGTGCATCTCAGACGAGGGAACTTTCATCCTATTAGGTCAATATAGAATGCTCGAGGGATGACTGTAATACGAAATTCAACTTCAGATTAAGCGTTGATAGACAGAATCTGGTGTGTTGTACCGTAACGTTTATAAAAATTTGAAATTCAAAATTCGAAATTTGCATTAATTTGATAAAAGAAAATACAGTGGTATCAGAAGCGTGATGTAACATCAGGAGCGTGGTTTAAAATAACGCTAATTTTACGTAGGCGAAAAGCGAAAACAATAAATGATGTGGTGTTTGTTGTGCTTGACCTTTTACGCAGATAGTTTCTCTATGAATGCAAAAAAAATCAATTGCGCCAGCAGAATTTGTGTGTAAATGAATAGTTTCGAAACTGTAAAACAAATGTCAATTTCTGCCACAACTTAATTAGCTGCAAATATACGCAGTGGTAAACTGCGTGTATGTCAAAAGAAGTGGAAAATAAATCAACCGAATTTATATGAGCTGAATTGTATGTCATCCAAGATCCTTTCTTAATGCATAAACGAAAATTTGTTTCATGTATACACTGGTTTGCATATTATTGTTCTTATTTTATCAATTTTATATGATAAAGAACCAGACGTATTCAATAAAATGTGACGTTTGCTTCGATCTCATTTATTGTTTCTGATTTTGTTGGCAACATAACTTATGATCTTGCGTAATAAAACTTAGTAAACTATCCTTAGCAAGTAAAATATCTATTCAGTGAATCATAAAATAGGACTATGTTGTAGAATGAAAACACGAAGTGTTAGAAGAAAATGGATGCTGTATTGAATCAGCACTTAAAAATTACCTCAGCACAGATACAAAACAAGGCATCATAAAGCATGTTGCCTAGTGTTATGCAAAGTAAAATGCACCAAGCACCAAGTTTTATGAATCTCTATGGGCTCTTCGTTTCAGGCACGATTGAACTAAATCAAAATACTTGTAAAATGTTGATCCCAGTTGCCATGTAACTATCACTTGAACACGCAGTCAGAGATAAACTCGTCACCACAATGGCTCTTAAAACCGTGCAGAAATGCCCATTTGGACCCCAGCTCAAACGATCCTCTTAAACTCAAGCTTTGCTGGAAGTTCTCAAATGTCATATTAAGCTGGATAATAGATTTGAATGGACTTCGTAGTGCCTCAGAGGTCACACCTCCTCTTCATGTTAAAGTAGAACAACAGAACGAAGGCTTCACTGAAAATGAGAGGATTTCATACTGCAGCGCATAATAAATTTGAATAGGTTTACATAAAGCTTCAGAAGGAGCGCTACTTCTTCATGCATTACAGAAGCAATGTGATAATACAAAACTTGCCGAAGTTTGAATTGAAATTCACTTCTTTGGCGCCTCTTGACGTTAATGCTGAGTAAAAGTCATTTCTGGGAGACTTTGGGTGGAGCGCAGTCAAAAAAGAATCAAGCCAAAATAAACTCTAAATTTTGACATATTAAGTATAAAAAATATTTATGCCGTTCCTGAAACTAAAAAACGTGTTCCATCGATGATATGTTACCTCACTGAGGATCTATGGTTCGTGTATTAATGGCCGATCCTACTACACGCAACGTCCTTTGTAACTCCTTTTAAAACTCAACTGTATAAGGCATAAGAATCGTAAGTTCATTCACTTATTTTGTTAGATTCTTAGGTAAATCATTCAATACCGAAAAAAATCATGAATTGACGAAGGAATTTGCATCATATTTTTTAAGACTATGATTAATTGAAATAATTCAAAATAATATGTGTATTTTATTAGTGAGTTTATGAAAGTATTGGTTTTACAGTGTTGACAGTTAATGATATAGTAAAAATGCTTTATATAAAGAGGTTTGACGGTGATTACATAAAGAGTGGGTACCAAAATTTACCTCTAAATGATTGAAAAGTTTTTTGATGTGTATTCAGCAGTACGCTTCGTTGGGAATCGTTCTTATTATATGAATACATTTAAGTTGACCAGCTGAGACATCGTAACTGAATATAAACTTCTATTTATTTCCTAAGTATTCATAACAAACCTTTTCGTACTTAATTCTGCTTTTAAATTTTTGTTGTTGGCGCAAGAACATTTTTATTTTCAACACAAAACTTGTAGTTCGTAATGAGAGATAACTATTTCATCAAACTTTTGAGGTTATTCGAATTTTAGATTTTGTTGCAGCTTCGTGGCATGAGCACGAGACTTCTGTGCCTCTAGGACCTGGGGGACATGTTATCCAAGGGGTACATTTCCTAATCTAAAGGGGCATATTTAATGTTAGCTTATAGTTCCTGAAACCTAAACGTTCTACTAAAAATTCAGAGGAATTTTATTTTTTTACTAACTTTTCTGTCATAAAAATTCATGCGTACGTACTCATCTATCGAAACATTGAAGGGGCACTTTAATAACTCAAAAAATATTTGAGATAGAGCATAGAACTTTACATCAAAACATTTCTTATATTTATGAATTTAACTAAAAAATAACATTTGTGTGTGGAAAACAATCTCTGTTAAATGACGTCCATTTTTGCGACAACACATTTCTAACCTTTTTCTTAAATTTTCTGTAACCTTCGTTGATGTGTTGCTATTAAATATCCTGATTTCCTCTTGCATGTTTCTGTTTAATTGAGCCATTCTGGTAGGTTTATTAACGTAAGATCTTTCCTTAAGGTATCCCCGTAGATAAAAGTCGGGTATGGTTAGTTCCGGCGATGTAGGCAGCCAGTTAACATCGCCATGCCGAGAGATCAATTTTTGCGGAAACAGGCGACTTAAAAGAATTATTGTTTCTCTCGCAGTGTGACTCGTGGTGCCACTTTGTTGATACTAAATGTTTCTCAGATGTCTTGCTTCAAGTTGAGGTCCAAGGAAAGTAATGATCATATTTCGAAATCTTTCTCCATTGACGGTCACTGCATTACCCATATCGTTTTCAAAAAAATATGTCCCAATGATTTCATCAGCCATTACACCGCACCAGACAGTAACTTTCTACGAATGCAAAGGCATTTCAACAAATTGTTTGGGTTATTGCTGCACCCAATACGACAATTTTGGTTCTTCACATATCCTGAAAAATGAAAAAGGGCCTCGTCGCTCATTATTAAATTTTTAAGGACGTCAGTGTTATCTCTTATAATATTCAATAAATTGCAACCTTGATGCATAGTCTGTACCATTTAATTGTAGGGTCAGTTGCAATTTGTAAGGAAATAATTTAAGATTTTTTTCAAAGTTCTTCTCAGCGATGATCTACTGATGTTCAGTTATGTTGAACGTTTTCTTGTCGAGACCGTGCCATCCACATGAAAACTTAGCGACACTGTATCAATGTTTATTTCATTTCGAATAGAGCGGTTTCGACCAGGTGGTTAATTGTTAGATAACGAACCAGTGCTTTCAAATGTTATAAACCATCTTCTCAGTGTTTTGCGATCAGCTTGAAGATCCATTCAATAATTAACTGTAAAAACTCTCCGTACTCTCCAAAAGACGATATATTTTCATAAAATTGCTTGACGAAAGCTATCCGTGTTTCTTCAGAATGCATTACGAACAAATAGGGTCTAATATCCATGTACTGTTAACCTATATGCAGTTGTGTATCTTCGGTACATAATTAAATGGTATTTATAAATAAAATTCGTAGATCTAATAAATGTTTTGACATAAAATTTTATGTTCTATCCCAAATAGTGTTTGAGTTATAAAAGTTCTTTAATGGGGTGTCCTTTCTGGCCCACCTTGTACTTCTAAGAGGCATGAAGTATAGAGTTTACTGCTTCTATTCATTTCTCAATAGTATCTGCTGAATGAGTCAAGTTCATATTGAGTTCCACTAAGGATGTGAGTTATATTGCATATCTCGTCAATTTGTACGAAACAATTGACTTAATTGGAAGGTATCAGAGCATGTGAGGCCCCTGCACGAACCTGAACGCAGGATCTCAGCAGAGATGAAAAGCGATTGTGATTAACTTTCTGCAGTCCAAAGGCACTGCAACTTGACCTAATTTTGAAATACTGGAACCTTATGCCATAGTTCTTTATTCTTCCAGAACCAACCTGCCTACATTGCTATGTACTTAAGGTTGCTATTTTTTTAAGTTTCAGATGGTTGTATAGTTTCATTTATATATGTATATATTTATGTATTGAAAGTTCTTTACTAAACTGGATGCTTGCATACGAATACAACTCAGGATCTGGATTCTACTGGTATATCAGCTTGAAAGTATTTCAATGATAGTTCATTCATTTTAGCTACATTAAGGGTTGCAATGTGCCTCCCGTAATTTTTTTCTTGTTTGTCTAGTCACTCTTCAAAGCAATGTTGGAAGAAAAAAAAGAATTTTCTCCAGCTCTCTCTAATTTTTATCCCAAAATTTATTTTAAAGGAAACTATGACAGTATGTTGAACACCCTATATAAACCGACGCTCGATATGATCTACATAATTGAACTCAACTAGTGGAAACTTACATAGTTTGATAGCAAATCTGTGGTTCACAAAATAATTTGGCTTACCTATAATCACTACTATAAATGTATACAATATTTAACCATTTGAACATTTAGATTTCTTGTACTTGACAACTTTTATACGTGTTATAGTACACGCACTATTATTTATAGCATGATTTCCCATACATAGAACATGGACAATAACTTCTGATCGGTATTTCGACGAAGGCGTCCAGGAAATGCAACCTGTGATATATTATGCAATGAGGTCGATGTAATGACGAAACTCATCAAAAATTCATAAGCATAATTCTACCAACACTGGAGAAAAAAAATGCTTTGTTGAACAGCGTAGTCATTTCACTTAACTGTAGGAGGATAAATATTTTATAATAATAATTTGAAGATGAATCCCCGCACTAGTTACTGTATACACAAGCGTTGTGTCTTTGGATTTTGATACATCAACTCTCCATGGTATTTCATATAAACTTGACTCAATAATGTCATTGCCGTAACACTATGTTAGTGTCATCCACCCTTCAGAATCATTGTTGAACAAATTAGGCGAAAAATGATGTATCAAATTGTGTGTGCTGGTGTGGTAATATGTAAGATAGTGCATATTATGTATCCAGTATCTCTACACATGATTTGTTCGTATGTATGTATGCCTAAAACTATGTCGATATTCTTTCCTAAAGAAAAATAAAACAAAACTCGAAAATCGAAATAAACAAAAATTAATTCAAGTTTTTTTTTAATATTTACTATTATTTTCGGTTAATACATTTCCCGAGCACGTGTCACTTCACCAGATTGCTTTGACACATCGTTCAAAATCACATGTACGTATATTGGTATGCTCTTAACTTGATTACTCTTCGTACAAAATCAAGCCTAATATAAATGTAAACTCTCTCAACATCATTTTGCCGAATTATTTCATGGCTCAATAACAAATTAATTAATGATAAGTTTTGAGCAAAACATATTAAACCTTTGTACAACTCTATTTTCGAATATTGCGTTGACGATGAGCAGCTGCAGTGAATATAAATTTGTTGTTGACATCTTTGAATTCCTGAAAACCATTGCAGTGCGACCAAGAACTGTGACGTATCTGCTACAAAATATGCACTCGTATTACAATTAATGCTCTAACATTGTATAATAGGTGAAAAACGACAAATTCAAGCAGAACTGAGAATTATTAGTGATCAGCAAACTACTCTGTTTTTAGCACCCCAATAATTTTCCTTTTTAAATTAATTTCGTTTGTTAATTTGCATGCCGTTTGGTGTTTTTGTTACTGCATAAAATTTCTCATTAAAAATACTATGACTAGACTCTATTTTTTCTTTATCAATATATATTCATTTAATCTATTTTCAGTGTCAGGTATTCTTCCTTGCTAATTAGTTTGAGCAAAACAATTCACATATGTAATTCATTTAGCTGATAAAATGATCTATTCCTTAAAAGGTTTAATGCAAAAATTTAAGCCAGACCTAGGTGACATATTGCGTCAAGCTCGTAAAAATATATTCCCTAACTTCAGGAACTAATTTGGTGAAGTGCCTCCAAACAAATGAAATTATTCAGGCCCAACTTTCAGCTCCTTACTTATCCCTGAGCACTACACTGACACCAATCCTAATAAACAAGGATACATGATCAAACTACAGACAGATTTCTGATTGTTGAAAGGGATTTTGATAGATCAGTCGACACATATGTATGAAAACACAAGCATAATGTATATAGAAAACTCTAAATTACTATTTCTGCATATTGGTATTTGTTACTAATAGAAATTATTTTTTCGAAAGAAACTCAGCCATAACCATAAATACTCAGCGATCGAAGTAGAAGTGTGAAAAACTCCAGAACTTGGAAAAAAATAGAAAACAACGGGTGTATATCTATATGATACATCATAACGTTCAAAACTGGGACGATATATATACACACATCATTTAACTAAAAGTTCACTGTTCAGTCTTCAACACTAGTTCTATTATGAATGTGAACTCAACAGCAAAAATTTAACGTGATATATCTACTTTACTTAGTCTACACATCAGAATCCGTTGTCAAGACTCATTGAACTCCTGGATGAAGGTTTGCAAACTTTGCTGCTGGAGCTGCAATACAAAAAACAGCAATAGCCGCCAAAATTTAACATTGAAGCACAAAAGTTGTCACAAGGTTTCGCTGGTCTTTCCTGCATATTTAGGTTCATTGTGTTACGTCAATCAAGAAGAAGCAGGAACGCATCACATTTAAACGATCCTAATGAAATAATTGGGTTTGAAGCGTCAGGTAGAATTAAATATCCCAAGAATTTCTACGTTTAATAAGTATAACATGTTTTCAAAATGTCCCGATGTTAAATATGTTCATTTTAACTACATAGAAATATTTTATATTTTCCTACGATAATTCTTTCACAATTATTTCACTAACTTCTAAAGGGTCGTGATCATTACTAATGGGTGTAGGTGGTCGAAAAAAGTTAAAATTTTGAATAAGTTAGCCGCTATCGTCTCACATCAGCTCACAATTAAAATCTTTATTTATCGTTTTTCTACTGTGTACTGTATTAAAAACATTTTGTTTCTACAAGAAAATATGAGACTTGTGATAGGAAAGTAAATGCTTCTGCAGGATAATGGTAACGCTAGAAGTAAAGCTAAATATAATAATCCGAAATTAAAAAAATCTCGACATCAGACTCACTTCGTCGCGTACAAATTACATCGAATTACTCGATGGTATTTGTTCTGTAGTGTTTTTCTACATTTTAGATGTGAAAACAAATAGTCAATGGCATGTTCTGGCCACATCTTCCAAGACATTGTAACTGAGACTTCAACTTCTGTTGAAATTCACTCAGAAAGTCTCACCTCTCTTTTACAACTCCTCGACAAATGTGTACGTATGTCAACGCAAAGTTTTCCTCGAGATAGAAATGAATGCATCGAAGAGCACTTCTGCATGTATTGGGACTGAAAATCTAAGCAGGATATCAATTTTGCAGTTTCTGTTTTGTATAAGTGGATGTCAAAAAATTAAAATTTCAAGTCGATGTAACTTGTTAGAGTTGATAACAGAACCTCTGATGAAAAATGTGAACTGATATAGCTACTGTAGCATTGGTTTCAAAAAGAATGACATCCTAAACATGAAGTTATGTTGAGTTTAGTTCGACAATTTTCAGTCGTTCAAATAAGCAACGTTTGCTCAAGATTTTGCAGTCATTATTCGAACTTGATTCCGATTATCTCTGAAACTTGAATGAAAGTTTCCCACCTTTTTATCTCCGAATACAAAATCGTTCAACTAATTCCTACTATCAATTTTAATGGCATGGAGTTTTCTTACACTTTGTTCAACAACTATAATAGAATATGACTTCAATTAATGAAACTAAAAGTTAAGCTTCGTTAATGATTTGAATCAGTGACCTTGTAAAAAATAACATTTCCAGGGCAGCAGTCAGTGATCTAGACAGTAATAATGTAATTAACTAGTTCAAAGGTAAAGGAAAAAATGTAAGTCTCTTCATAGGTGTTACATTGGCTTCACTAGAATGACTTAAGCAACAATTAAATATTCATATATATAAAGGTTCCATTTTCGATCACTGTCGTATTCATATCTAAGCGCTCTAGTGATGACTTATATTCTAGTACAATTATATATAATTTAATTAAAAAATAAAGTATTCAACTAATAGAATCCCTACACCTATTCAAACTCAAACCTGCCCTTAATTAAAATACTAACATTTCATTGCTCTCAAAGTATTTAACAGAACTGCAACTAATATTTTTGGTAACAACCCCCTGCTCGCTCATTTTTTTTCTATATTCATTACCATAAACACGTGTTTGGGTAGTACAATTTTATCCACTCTAGTCATCTTAGTTGTACGTGTACGAATAATTTTTGTATGCCGTCTCAGGTAGCTTTAGTATTATTTTTCCTCTTTTTGCATATGTGACTGTTCTATTTCATACTTTTCAGCCTGAAAATGATGTTTGTAACCTTGATGCCTCGCATTTAAATAGTTCGATTTTTTTAATCGTAAGATGATGAGCAATTTTTTTTAGAGCAATGGTGAATGTGGTGAATTTGAACCAGGAACGATTATCTTTCATCATCAATAATTGAATCAAAATGCTTGCCAAGGTACAGTACCGAGATGTTGCCTCGTTATTTATAAAATATTGCCAGAGTAGAATCTGGTAAAGTAAATTATGCGTAAAAAATAAATAACCAAACGGGATTTGTAGTTACTCTTAGAGTAGAAGAAATGAATGAAAATCTTGATAATGCAGTGAAAACATATAATACATATGGTATGAAATACATAAGAAACAATTAAAAAAGAAGCATTCTGTTACATCGAAACAATGTTTTCCTTAATTACAAGTTATTGATTGTCCTAATAAAAACATTCACGAAATGAAGTCTGATAAAATAATTTTTTATGAAAAACTTTTTCATGGCGTAATTCATTCATAAACATGATATAATACAATTAGTCTGCGTTCCTCTTGTATTCTTGGACATGTTCACTCAACATCACTACAAAAAAGTAAATAAAAATATTGGGCAGTTGAAACCTAAAAGAAAATAGTTTGTTTCTAGCTCAAACAGAATAGAATAAAATGAATATGGCAATAGAAAAGAGCCATTTTGCTCATATTTTGGCTGCTACCCAAGCCCCACTCCGTCTCAAAAAATAGCATCAATCACACACATGCACCTCAATCACACACAGACATTTCAGTG
>VCRD01001119.1:43183-53920 GCA_006783055.1 Trinorchestia longiramus
GCTTTTTTTTTTCATAAGGCACCTACATGTATGATCCCGTGTTTGTGAACACATTCTATGTCAACAAACGAAAAAAGTGTAGTATTACTTACTTGTTCGTATGATAGAAAAAATTTGGGGTGATATGGATTAAATATTCTGCATTCGTACTTTTCAAACCCCTGATTGTCGCCGATCAACTTCAAGATGAAACTTGGGATGTAAATAAATTAATTTAAGAATATATTGATGCTACGATACATTTGATGTTAGTTTTGTTAGCAAATGAATTAGTAGAGAATAGAAGTTATGACAAAAAGATATCTTGCATTCCGTCACAACGTGAGATGAAATGCAAAGCTAAACGCTGATTGATGAAATCAATTTGAAACTCTCAAATTAGACTTACTCCAAGGATTCAAAACATACCGATAAACTTAAATATTTGATTTTTAAACGTATACATCTAACCACTTAGATTCATTTTTTAATTCTAGTCCGATGAGAAAATTTCATAGTAAGTATGATTCTCCTTACCAAATTAAACACTGGTGTCAAGTTATTATATATGTACCGCACCTTGAAACAGGATGAAATTTCCGGGCAAAATCTTGATCAACTCTACGAAAATATCACGTAATAACTAATGTAAGCCAACGCATAATTCATACTCGTACCTTACTGCTACTCACTGAGCATTTACTTCGAATAATGGATAATATTGAACGTTATAAATAGTTTATGTTCCTTGTAAATAAGGATGGAAACAACCATAAAATGAGCGACAAAATAATAACTGCGCCAACAAATGTAGGACATCTTAAAATTAATGATATTTGTGGCATTAATTCGTCCTTCTGCCACTGAGTAGTTCTTTTTCATCAAATTACGTCCTTTTTAATGCAAAAGCTGACCATGGGCTGGCCAGACGAGATTCTGAAAATGGACTTAGTTCTAAGATTATTAGCTAAATTCAAACCTACGAATTAAAATAGAAAAATGAAGAAACATATATGTTTCAATTTCTTTCTACCATGTCGCTAGATAGAACTGAAGTTATAGAACAAATATGACAATTTTTCAGTTAGACTTAACTTCCTTCGGATAAAGCATCCATGACATTAAAATTCAAAAAACAATATCGAGCATAATCATAAATACTCATGTTAAATGCGATAAAACTGGTTTATGAAATAATATTTGTTTTATTCCTTCCTCACGCCAGACTACACAGAGCTCACAGCACAGTCTCCACTGCAGCTGCACGCCAAGCTTCAACACTACCGGGAATCCTTGCCATTTAGTGTGTTTCACGTGCCCTAATATGTTTCAATTACGCAAATTGTCTTGTACGAATGCTGGCACGTTGGGTTTGTGGGTCGCACTGAGGCTGGACGGTCAAAGACTCAATATAAACGCTCCTGTTGCAAGTGAAGAGGTAAGGGAGGCACAAGTACCGTAAAATACGGTACAATTAACAGAAACAAGCAATGCATCAGAAGAAAGTGTATGTTATGAGTGTATAGGAGAATTCTGTATCGATCTGAGTGCTCGAAAGCCAGCTGAGGGGAAATTTGATCGAAGTAGCTTGAAATTCTTATGTTGTTTCAATGAGAAATTAAGTTATTGTTAGATCCTAATACTTGTAGTGAATGCAATTAATTTAATCTGCGAGCAATCTATAGTACATGTTATCAATTCTCATTTGATACTAAAGACAGGCAATTAACTATTCAAGCCATTTTATTTCGTCTTCGGACGCCCATTCATAAATTTTAATGTTTTTGCCTAATGTCATGTATACATTGTTCCACTCGATTCATACGAGCACTAGGGTGTACAGAAGAGAATTAGTATTGTTTATTATTATAATAGCGATCACCGGTAACGGTGTATAGGAGTACTGACCTGCACTCGACGAGGGAGGTAGGTGATGTTTTCACACTGTTGGCATGTTATGACACTCACCAAGCGACTACGATTGTTAAGCTCATTTATATATTATTACATTTATAAATAGGAAATTGTAATATATATATATATATATTATAGTAGAAGTATAACGATGGGAGTTCGAAAGTCCGGCAAGGCTGCAAATTCTACGTCAAAAAGATGTCAGTTAACAAACACAATCGAGTCTCAGATAAACGTACGGACGTCGTTCCCATTCAATCTCGAGCTGCATTCATGATAAAATTTCGTTGTCTAATAACTGAGTCTCAAATTTGGGATTCTTGATTGCACGAGAGTTCTTCTCTGTTGGAAAAAATGATTAATCTGAAAATTATTAAAATGATGCTCCAGATGATTCTAATAATTTTCAGATTAATCATTTTTTCCAATAAAGAAGAACTCCCATGTAATCAAGAATCCCAAATTTGAAACTTTCAGTTGTTAGACAACGAAGTTTTATCATGAATGCAGATCGACATTGAATGGTAACGATGTCCACACGTTTGTCTGAGACTCAATTGTGTTTGTTAACTGACATCCTTTTGACGTAGAATTTGTAGCCTCACCAGACTTTCGAACTCCCATCGTTATACTTCTATTCAAGCGTGTTGACTCTCACAACGTACATGTGTTTGCTTTACATTATGCCCGTTGCATCAGTATATTTTCATTCCATTGTACCCAAAATAATTTCTAAATCAAGACCATCTGTGAGGAAATGCAACGGTAGTGTGTGGAAGAAGAACTAATTGTATTCGAATCAAGAAATTATACTCTCAAAAATGACTTACCGACAAATTGAAATACAGTATTCACGGGTGAAGAAATTATACTCTATTTAAAAAAATATTTGCTTGCAATGAACTGCATGAGAAAAAAAATAATCGCTATTGCCCTCATGAAATTATTTTAATGAGATATTGACACGAGAGCATACAACTTCAAGCAGTTAACGCTCAGGGTCTGTTCAGTAAGGTCGATTGAAGAATCTTCAGCACCAACGTCCCCTATCTTCTGTTTGATCCGGCACCAGCTCCAAGCAACTCCGGGTAGCCTTTTGCAAACCGCACCTCAACTTCAAATGACGTGGACTGGAGAATTCACTTCCTACGTCGTCATCTGGGCTTAGAGTTTTGATCTAGTGGATCTACTCTGAGAGCCGTGGACTTTGCAAGGTTAAAGGAGTAGATTTAGGGGAGCACCGAAGATTTTGTTCGTCTCATCTTTTCTAATGCACATTAAAATGGCGTATTATTCCTCGATTCATACATTTTATCTAAAAGTTATTCACAATTTTTTTCTTGATGTTTGTAGCTCTAAAACATAAGTTATTGATCATGAATATTTCGAGTTGATGGAAGTAATTGGGAAAGAATTATTGACGGCATGCTTTAAATTTATTTATTTCGTGATAGGTTCAAGTTTGAATTTGTTTTCATTATCCATTGTTAGGTGCATTCTTCAACATATTAGAAATTTGTATGATTATACATAGTAAGTTATGGCTGACACTTTTATGAAGAAATATTTTATTTGTTTGGTTTTCCTGACTCCGGTATTCACAAAGTTTTGGGAGACGTTCGTGGCACTAATTTGTTAGCGCAAAAGTGTAAAATAGATATCGCCATTGTGCCTATGTAGTTATGTGTGCTTATTCAAATTAATCCAGACCTAAGCTCTATTGACGTACCGATAGATTAAATAATAATAACTGCCAACATACCTATAGCTCCTTTCAACCACTGTTATTGTGAACAGCTTGCCTTACATCTGATATGAGTACAAAGTTCGTCATGATTAACTGCGCAGTCTAGTAATGCTTTCTGTAATTTTCAGTGAAATCTAAGCTCTAGAAGTCACGTAAGCTAGTCTCCAAATGGGTATTTTGGCACGGTTTTAAAGGGCATTGCATGCGCTGACAGGTTTATCTGCGTCCGGTTGAGCAAGCGCTGGGTTTATTGCTCCTGACGGAGTCATATATTGGGCGGCGGCTGCCAGGTCCCTTTATCCCAAGTCTTACATCATCTGACCTGTGGACGAAGTGTCCCCAAAATAGACGCTTCGCGCCTCGCTACCCGCTCCATAATATTAACTAGTTTCAAGGCACATTTGTGAATGTCCGCAGAATTTTTAAGGACGTGCAAATGAACAGGGCCAATCCTTGTAATCTCCCCTCCCCAAACGTTTTTTTACATTCTATTGATAAATTCATGCACACCTAAGCAACAGTAAATTGATATTGTGAGATGACGAAAGCTTTAATTCGTCCCCTGAGCTGAATAGCTTGGCAGAGCTTTACTTTTGAAACATTTCTCTATATCAACATAAATTAAAACTGATCAACATTAATGGCTCTCCCTGAACGGACAACAACAACAAAGCAAGAATTTCATACGTGACATTTACCTTAATATTAACTAGTTATGGCCTAATTCCAGAGAAAAACAACCAATAAACCTGAGCAGGGGTACTGCTTATATAGAATGTACATGACTATAACTTAAAATTATTGTTGAGATTATATTATATGTTATTATTATTATGGTTGAGATTATATTGTATTATTCGCCGCTGCTGCTGGCAAGATACCATATTTTGCAGTGTGTTTGTATTCATTGATCTGAACACAGTGATCATTAATACCATCATTAATAAAAGCACTGGTAAAAATGATGGTGTATGTGCCTGTAAAATTACATTACATAATATTTATTCCACTATCTGCATTAAATTCCCTGTTTTTAGTCGCAGTAAAACAAAACCTATTTCTGGTTATAAGAAAGAGTAATTTCATAGTTTTTAACGCACAGAAAATGTTTAGAGGTTACTGAGAACGCTGACACTTTCTGCTTACTGATTCTCCAAGGGGTTGATGCAGACACGTCAGTGAATTTGCTAGGTGTGATACACGCCTAATAAACAAGTTCAAGTTCAAGATTCAGGACACACTTAATCAACAAGTTCACGTTCTGGATGTAGAATAGCATGCAGAATTTGTCCGTATTTTCGCCTGAAGGGTTTGTGTGATAATGCTCTCAATGTTCCTGATAACGATGTGGCCACTAAAATGTCTTGCGTTTATTCTCTAATATCACCGAAGGCTGAAGAAAATACGCTACTCATTCACAAAACATGATAAAGATAGAAATTTGAGCGTAACTTTTTTTTCTTGTCACTGAGTTCCATGAAAGAATTCGTTATTTAACATGCACGTCTAAGCAGGAGTCACAAACCAAAATCAGTCAGCAACTACTCAAATTTAGACGTTTATGTACCTCTACAGTAAATTTTCCAATCCATTATGTACACTTTTTTCAAACACAAAATTAAAATCACCAAAATTTCTTTCCCATTTCAAATTCATTGAAGGAAATTGAAGTCTAGTATCTTTCGCAAAAATTCAGCACAGTGATACTAAACCATCAATGTCTACTGAATGACTCACTAAATAAATTTACTGATAAATTATGGTGGTATGTTGTTTTCTAATAAGCAAATGTAATTTCATCAATACAAAATTACAATTTTGTCCTAGTCATAGTTTTGATGCATTAGAAAATCGGTGTCTTCGTGGACGATGAATAACGCATTTTTGTAAATATTGTTTCATTTTTTAACTAAGTATTAATATAGACACTAATTTCGTTGTAAAATCGATAAAGTTACCACACAACATAGTCTGGTCTTAAAAATGCTTAATGACATACCTACAAATCCCTCAACAAATCTACATATGAATACTGACGAGAATCTTTCTTTCAAACCATGATCATTATTTTCCAAACTATTTTGCAATCTGTTCTGAAAATTCTCGAGTTCTATATAGGAATGAGGTGGAGATAGTGATTCAAGTCCTTCTGTTCGAGTTAATTTTTATGTCAATAGAAATATATTATTATTATTGTCTTAACAGCTCAATACGCTCGAGATGCTTCAACAACAAAAAACACTTGCTAAATTTTCGAACTTCCTGGCACTGTATCTCGGCCGGAATATTCTTCAGAAATTCGACCTAAGCTGTTTTTTAGGTCGAGGGACGCTAACCAGAGCTTCATAAGGAAGTTTCAATGGAGAGCTCATTTTTTGGTCGAGTTGTCACATCGAGGCCGTGGTCAAAACAGGAGACTTGAGCAGGCTCTTCTCGAGAAAACTTGGGTGACCATACCGCAAAGCCTTGGAAATTCCTGAAAAATACTCCCCTCTGATGAACTGATTTATCCTTCAGTATAAAATCATTGCCATGCACAAGGAAAATACTTTAGAATGAGATGAATTACTAGCAGTCACATGCATTGATGTGTACAGCTGGACTTTGTTGCATCTTTGCTACTCACGGCGGCAAAACTAGAAAACTTAAATTTTAGATGATGTAAATATCTTAAATTATGCAAAATGGAATAATTTATTTTGCAAAGGAATTCTTTACCAATATAAAACAGTCGAGACCCAAGACAGAGTTTCACAAGATCGTCAAAGCCATTCATTACCAAGTTCAGTTTTTTTTGCGCAGAAGGCTACGTTTTTCCCCAGCTTCTTGCACAGCGAGACAGAATTAAATGGCTCTATTTAGTGGCATTAAACATATGAGCACTGAAATTTCCTCTGATTTCCTTGATTAAAGCTGCGTGTAGTGTCCTGTACCTACTTGACGATTAAATAAAGCTAGAAAGTTGTTATCACGTTATTTAGAATATGATCAAAATATAGATTTTTGCATAATACATCAATACATTTTCAACATTGCAGTTTTTGGCAACAAATTGATGGAACGTCATTTAAGAATAATTCTAATAGCATTCTCCAGCCACTCCCGGTGTCTATCGTCACATATCCATGTCTGTAAGTCCATAATCACATGTCTGAAAATCCACTGGCGAGTGTCTGAAAGTCCACAGGCGAGTGTCTGAAAGTCCACAGTTGCATGTCTGAAAATCAACGAACGCAAGCCTGAAAATTCATAATCACATGTGTAGAAGTTCACAATAGCGTCTCTGAAAGTGAACATTTGTATGTCTAGATATCAACAATTGTATGTTTGAAAGTTTACAAGCGCATGTCTGAAAGGTCACAATCGAATACCTGGAACTCCACAATCGTATGTCTGGAAATCCATAATCACATATTTAAAAACCCATTATCACATGTGTGAAAGTCCACAATTGCATGCCTGGAAGTTTACAATCGCATTTCTAAAAGTTCCCAATCGCATGTCTGAAAGTTTACAATCGCATGTCTGTAAGTTCACAATCGCATGTGTGGAACTCTAGTATCGCATGTCTAAAAGTTCACAATCGTATGCTTAGCTGGAAGTCCACAATCGCATGTCCACCAGCCAGTGATCGTACTCGTTTTACAGGAACAAGGCTGTGTTGGATATAATTGGCTTGCACAACACAAGCTCTGCAATGTTTTGGAAAGCAGACGCTACTCGCAGGCGTCGTCTTTTCATTTACAATGTCTCGTGGAACGAATGCTCACCTTGGAATCCCGACTCCCCGATGCCTGTATATGTGTGTTACATTCAGCATTTTTCAGCATTCAATCTTCATAACAGAACCTTCGTCTCATGCGACGGAATGAATCAAAAAACAATTTTTAAAAGCCATGGGTGTTCAACAATGCAATGAATACAAAATGGTGGCAAAGTGCCTAAATAACATTTTTCCCATGACACGTAGGCACGGATTATCGAAAAATATTTTCAAATAGTAGAAACAGAACTAGAGCAAAAAAATTGAGATGTGACTCAAATGTTGAACCATTTTAGATTGAATGTGTTTTATTTTATCAGACCAGGAATTCATGGAGAAATGTGTATAAATCACTTGGATTTTTCGAATAAAGATATAACGCAAAGAAAACAGTTATTGATATTTCAAAACCTCGTGTTCTGATCCACATGTTTCTAATTGGTGTTCTGATTTTGTTCCAAAAAGTATACATGTGCAGTGTTTATTCTCAGCTTGAAAATTTTATAACGTTTTACATGTGATGATCTAGGAACCGTTTAGGTCTCTTGTTTGAAAGTTCAGAAAAAAAACAGATATTTGTGAATGAGTAATGCTTCATAATTAAAACACGTCCCATTTCGAATACAAGGTACGTTTTTCTATTTTCATTTCGAATATTACTTGCTAAAATATGATCACTAGGAACAATCAAACGTTGCAAACTCCTCACAAATGTCTAGATATTTAATTGATGCAGATATAATTTTATGTCAAAGAGGTTATACATGGATGTCCATATCGATAGATATCGAATCATTTATCAAAATATTTTAAAACCACATGCTTCACAATTAAAATTTCAAGTTAAAACCTCACACTACATGGAGGTTAATACTATGCTTTATTACTGAGAATGAAAAACTGATTACTTCATTTATTATATATGATTTATGGAGACAACTAGTTATTTTGTTCATATCTCACGAGCTTCAGTTCATATTCCGAAACGACCCACAATCATTTATTTCGTCAATTAAAATCCAATGAGCTAACGTAGTGAATGACTGGCGAATTATTCAGCAATAGAAATGATTACATAATTTATCAGATCTATCTGAATAGAGAACATGCACCAGCTATTATTACGTTTGAGAAAATGATTTGTTCTCAGCCAAAATTGTGCATACTTGTGTTGTCTAACAGCGACTTCAAGTGACAATGTTAATATACTCTTTTAATCAAGATGTGTTTTTTTATAGATAACGAGAGCCAAATTTTCGGTTTGCACATTATTTGTCTGTTTAGTCCGACAATAATTTGCAAAAAACCACAGCAGCGCCTGCTTCCATACCCCTATCTTGATATGTAGAAATAATGGAACACTGCGCTGACTAAATTAACACTGTCAGTGCTGTTTGTTATTTAAATCATTTCAGTCATATAATGTTATGAACTAAATTGTTAGCAATGATAATAAATGTTACTGAACAGTGGGGCATTTTGTCATCAGTGGAGTACTATACTTCTGATCCACGTAGCAGCGGATTTAATCTTTGCTGATATAAAACTAAATATTAGTGAAAGTGTGTCATAACGTCTGGATACCCAGCTTAAGCATAGCTTTTCTTTTCAGTTGTTTTGGTTCCCTTCAAAAAATTATTCTATGGTCATAATAATTGCATTGTAATGTGAAATCTTAACACTAAAGCTTAATTTCCTTGCTGGAAATTTCCTTTTCTGGTGACACCTCAGCCGGGACCTCACGTGCAAGTCGTCTTTAGTTTAGGTCGTGAATTACTGCTCTTGTGACCCCTTGATTTCAGAAGGTTTCACTGCGAAGGCAGTATCCAATTCTGTTCAAATTATTTTGCCCATAGAGCAAATAGACATCATTTTATCGTGCATGAATTAATATTACTTTTTAACCCATAAGAATGATGCTTATGTTCATAGATTTAATATTGGTTCAATTTGAGGCGATGATTATGAGTTGAATTTTCATTTGCTACGAATGAATTTCTTTTTATGTTTCAGACATATTTTGCAGACATAAATTACTTTGAAGGACAATTGGTAAAGATTTGTTTTAGGTATCTGATGTGATGCGAATTCTACTCATACAACAAAAACTTGGGGAGAATAAGCAGATTCATGACTGACAATGGCACTTTGCATCAATTTTTTTAAAAATTCGCTTAAAAATCAAAACGTAGATACTAAGAACCTAATACTCATTCCCACTGAATTACAACAAAACCACTCTCTTTTTTTAACCTTTAGGGCTGAGACTCTTCGAAATTTCTATTAGTATTCTCTGCGTATCCAGGCACAATCTTTCAATCCTCACTCAGGTATTCTTAGGTGCACTCCTTCCGACAATCAAATCCTCAAATGCTGATTCGATAAATGCCTCTGCTACTCGCAAATAAAATCTCACCAGCCTGCTTTCTTTTGCCCTAGAGAAAACAGGCTCAACCAAAGAAGATATTGGGTGCTGTACTGTTGCAGATGTATGCAGCGTTCATTGTGATAAATTTTGCTTTATTCATAATGGCTTATCTATGACTCGGCATCATATTTAGGCGAATTTTGGTACCCGCATCAGCCAAGCTTTTTAATACTTTTGAAAATGCACATAAAACTGTGATTATATCATACAAGTATTGTTTTTAAAATGTTAAGAATTAATTAATTTTTACATTATACTAGAGACCATAAAAATGCTGAGATCAGATGGATGGGTGGCGTGCTGAAATAGGGTAGTTTGTGATCAATTTTCTTAAAACAACTTCGAAATAGTTTTATTATCTTTCAACTACAAATCCTCTGGTATGGAACTGTCTATGCGCTGGGAAAAATAGGAATAAACGAATGATGTCTGTCTCTCAGACACAGTTATTTCGAATTAGAATTTTTGAGCAGTCTGCCTCAGTTACAACACTGAAAATAGTGCACAAATTTATAAATTAAATAAAATTTAAAACAGTAATTTATTGCATTTCACTAATACAATCATATAAACTCTTCGTACGGATAGTAATAGCAATAAAAACAATTTTATTATTTTGGTGAAATGACATTGTTCATGAAAACACAAATGACTGATAAACTACGTAATAATAACTTATCGATAAATGATGGTAAAGGGAATGTTCCCTATATGGTTTAATACTATCTCCACTTCGTTTGAAACTTTTATATTTTCAGTTTACTTGCACTGGTGAACAGAAATGTCAAGTCTCGTATTAATTTGGATTGCTGTCAATTTAGAATTGTATTTTGGAAAACTATCTTCAATTATTCGAATATAGCAATAAGGGGGGAGAGGAATGTAATTACAGTATTAGTATCTAGC
>VCRD01001119.1:57245-82893 GCA_006783055.1 Trinorchestia longiramus
TGATACCATGCGTACTTGTGATTGTATGGCAAACATCTCATTTCATTGTGCTTATGTTTTCTTTCAAGCGATTTGAATTGTGTTTGAAGTGTTCGTGCTTTGATTCGCGTTACTCTGAGATTTATAATTAATTCCAATATAGAACACTTTGAATAATAACTTTTGCATCAGCTATCAAATTCATTGTATAATTTCGTTTCACTCAAATCTCTACGTTCGGGGTATTTTATGACAAGCATACTGAAAGATCGACCAGCCATTTTGATACGGTTATTAAATTTCATGACCCCGGGTAGAAGCTACGTATCCGCATCTCGGTTTTGTATTTCTTTGACTACCAGTTAATTAAGTACGATGCCTTAGTGTTTTACTCCATAGTTGTCTTATAATGTTGTCTCGTGATATTAATTCTTTTTGCTAAATTCTGTATTATTTCGAGTTACTTATGGGTCCTTATCAGGGCAGGTTTCAGTTTCAGGTTTCAGTTTCGGTCTCAATTCAGTATCAGTTCCAGCTTCGGTTTTACTGATTTCAAGTTCTTAGTTTTGGTCTTCGATCTTGGCCCTAATTGATGTTCTAATTTTGATGGTGTTCGTGAATAAATCTGCAAGTAACGAAGTCAACTGATCATTTCCCTCGAAGAACGCCACCCACGAAATAATCACTACAGAAAAATAACGCGTCCCCTAAAGGACTACAGGACACCGTCGGTACAGCTGCGTAAACAAACACTTAGAGTGACTGTAGACTGTTGGGACGCAGAGCTGCATTTAGGTCTGGAGCATAGGGCAAATTATGGGCACCGTGATAAGAGGGAAAATTAGAGGCATCTTTAAGATGTTTTATCGTGAGTCTTACACATTGTAGCCATCATCAATGGCGAATCTCCAGTGTAAGAGCAAGTTTAATATTATTATTTCTATGTGATCGAGGTTAGGGGCAGGATAAATTTCGTAAGTAGTCGTGAGCACCATTGATTTAATTAATTTGTTCCATATGAACATTTATTTATTAAACTATTAAATACGCAATTGATCCAATAATGATGCATTGTTTAATAAGATATCATGTTGTGGGTTATATGCCAAAATGTGGTAGATCACCAGCTTGGTCGACTGGTGAGCGAGTCTGCTTTCGAGCGGAAAGACCCGGGTTCGAATCCCGCTGCCGACATGGTTGACGCAGCTAGAAATACGGCATGGGACTTGTGTATACAACCGAATAATTATCGAAGTAATTATCCGACCCAAGAATGGGCCAGAAGGTTCGTTCCTATAGCCTCATTCTATTCTATTCCATTCTAGATGACTCACATTTCCCATCTCATGAAGTTAGAATAACATGCATTAAATCTTTTTGTGTGTATCATTACCCTCATCTTGCCATTGAATAGATGTACTAGGAACACCTTAACCATTTCATGTATTCAGAGGATTAGAGTCCCACTAGTGCGATTACGTATGTATGTTTGTTGCATTTAATTAAATTGTGTTAATTACAAGTAATAATTGAAATATGATGGTAGGACAGCATGCAGAAAAACCATGCATTCAAACCAAGTTACGTAAATTATGAGAGAGAAAAGAACTCATCAATCAATCGTCATGCAATCAAAAGTAGGCAGATAAACTTTTACCCTTTTTTATATGCATTAAATCAATCACTGATAAATTAATTAGACATGTCCTTATAAACCAACCTCGTAACACGAATCGCCACAAATAATTGTTGTGTTATGCCATATTGGACTTGCATAGTAATTTGTCGTTTGTGAATACAAAAGTGGCTAGATATTTTGATATTAAATCCCCGATGGAGTCGTACTCAATCGAAACGGCTGCACAAGGGAAGAAGGCTATGATTAAAGGCCAGACAATCAATGGACTTACAGTTCAGGGTTTGCATAACATGAAGGTTTTCAACCTCCCCTCGTCACTAACCCATACATCCTTGCCTCAAAAGCTGAGCTAGCGAGTTCTGACAAAGTGAGAGCGTGTCCTCATTTGGCTCCTCTGGCAGATAATTCGATGATGCAGATGAGACAGCAGAAGTGTTGATGTTGTTAGGCAGAGATGCAGGGCATTGTTTGAAACCCACATCGTACAGCGAGGGTGACGTTATCAAGACTCCTCTTAGGTGGGGCCTCATAGGCACTCCCTGCTCGTCCTCTGATTCAATCCCTTCTGACGGCCCTCAGCTACCTTATCGCACGCTAAAAACTAATTGCCAGGTAAAACAATTTAACTCCCTATTTGTTCCCACTGTTTGAGAGGACAAGGGTCTTTGGGCTATGAGCGAACAGCATGATGTTTTCAGTGAACGACTCGACGACGAACTGACTGGCTTATCCACGGACGAGGTACTGTTTGGACATGGAATAAGATCAATAAGGGTAAACGAAAAGGGAAACTTAGAAATGCCATTACCATTTAAATCAGAGTGTCCGGTCTTCCCAGGTAATCGTCTACCTGTACTGCAACGGACTCCCAATGCCCTAAGTAAACTCTGCAAGGAACCTAACAAGCTCGCTCAGTGCTTGACAGCAATGGGCAAAAACTTACCGGAGGGACACGTAGAACCCGTCCCACCTCAGGAGATAAACGCAGCTCAATCAGGTAAGGTGTAGTATTTGCCTGTATTTCCGGTAGACAACACAGAGAAGGGCAAGAGTCGCTTTGTTTTCAACAGCTCAGCAACATACTACGGCGTAAATCTTAACGATAAATTGCTCCAGGGATCCGACTACAACAACGCATTGAGAGGCGTCCTAATGAGATTCCGCACGCATGCTGTTGCATTCATGGCTGATGTGGAAGCTATGTAACACGCTATTCATCCCAAGAAAGAAGATCAAGACGTTCTACGATTCTATTGGTTTGTCCACAACGGTCCATCCAATGCTTTCATTCCACACCGGGCGACTGTACACATTTTCGGAAATAGACCATCACCGACTATCGCCATCTACGGGATGTGGCACGCGACCTCGCATCCCTCAGCCTACATGTATCCCGATACCCAAAAGTCCATCTTAAACTTAAACAGCGTCTAGGTCGACGATGGACTAAGATCTGCAGAAACTCCTGAGATCTGCAGAAACGACCTTTTCAAATACTGAAAGGGTCGCGCTCCATTTTGGAGCGATACAAGATACGCCTTCACAAGATTGTTTCACGTTCAGATGAAGTGATGAGGGCCTTCTCTCCAAGCGAGTTGGCCGAAAACATCGAGATAATCGACCTAGATCGCACCCTCTTGCATCGTTCACTCGGTGTATTCTGGGACATGAAACGCGATCTTCTCCTTATCAAGCCGGACCTCGAAGAAAAACCTTTCACTCGACGAGGCATACTGTCTTTCGTCAACGCCATCTTTGAACCGTTGGGAATAGCGTGCCCAGTAGTTTTAAAGGGCAAGCTAATTCAACGCAAGGTAATGATGAGCACACACAACGAGGGATCATCAAACATGAAAGACGCAAAATCAAAGAAACCAAGTTGGGACGACCTCCTCTCAGTCGAATACAAACCGCTGTGGGATGACTGGGTCACATCCCTACGACAAGCTCCTCAAATCGCAGTGCCCCGGAGCTACTGCCCATTAGGTTTTGGCAAGCATGCACAGTCAACCCTCCATGTCTTTCGTGACACATCAATCGAAGCCATAGAGCCTGTAATCTACCTTAGGTCTGTAAATACGGACGGAAAAAACATAAGTATCTTTCGTAACGGGTCCTCTAAGGTATTCCCTAGCTCTGCAACGTCAGTACCGAGACTAGAACTGCGTGCAGCTGTAGACACCTCATGCGCGCTCACTCTGAGGTTCTTGAAGAACTCCAGATGAGCGTCGAGGCCACAACATTTTACATTGACAGTCTAATTGTAATGGGTTATTTGTCAAACAAAAGCAAGAGGTTCTCCCGATATGTAAGTAAGCGAGTACAAATGATCCTGACAGCCTCTTCTGCTAGCTAATGGACTTTCGTCCCGACTGATAAAAACCCCGCCGACGTGGCTACTAAACCCATAAGCCCGGGCGGCTTAAGAAAAAGTATCTGGCTGACAGGACCTGATTTCCTGTGGAGTGCACTGTCTCACTGTTCAGCGCCTCCACCGCCTCTGTTGACATTACCCGAAATGGTATAGGGCACCTCTCTCATTTTTAAGAGTTCTACGTCCCTCTATGTATCCTATAAATTCCTTAACTGTAAATCGCAGTGATCTCAGATCTATGTGGAAAACTGTTCAACTAGTATACAGGTTCGTAATAGGACTCCTTGACAGGGCACGCCAGAGGAGAGGACACTCTCTAGCTGTTCGAAGGAATATTCTGTGCGAGGATGCTCAGAACATTTTGATACGCTCCGTACAACAGGAATGTTTTCCCAAACTCTTGAACGCTTGTACCCAGGTTGTGACTGTGCCAGACAGCCAGAGGCTACCCAGTTTGACACCTTTCATCGACCGTCACAAGATGCTGCCAGTGGGAAGTAGTCTCCAAAACTCGACAATACCTTTTCGCATAAAGTCTCCACTGGTGGTGCCTGAAAAACACCCCATATTAGTCGTTTTGATCCGCCATTTTCACGTAAAAGTACAGCATCAGGGCTCGTACATCACTTATGGGGCAATTCGGATGGTTGGCCTTCACATTCAACGAGGTACCTCGCTCATCAAACCCATCATCTCAGAGTGTATCTTGTGTCACAAGCTCAGAGTCAGACTTGGAGATCAAAAATGGCCGCCCTGCCAAGCGATCGGTTAGAAGAATGTCCGCCTTTCTCTAATGTGAGCCTCGATGTGTTCGGCCCATATCACGTCGTCGACGGGAAGAACACTAGACGTAACAATTCTCAAAAGAAGCTCTGGGCATTGCTCTTCACTTGCTTAGTGTCTCGTACCGTTCACATGGAATCCCTCTCGGCGCTATACACAAGCTTCAAAAACGCTTTCCGTCGGTTCGTAACAATCAGAGGCCCCTGCAAAGTTATCCACAGCGACTGCGGAACTAACTTCGTGAATACTGATAATCAAGATGAAGAAAATTTATCATACGATGATCTACAAGCAGAAGCAAACGACAAAGGTTGTCTGAGGATATTAAACCCGCCAGGAGCAAATTATCGAGGAGAGGTCTGAGAGCGCAAAATAGGGGCACTGAAAAGTGCCATAGCAACATCACTAGCCGGAGTTGGATCGCACAGTTTATCCAGAGACGACGTATTGACGTTTTTCCAGGAGGCTGCCGGCATTGTAAACAATACACCATTGTGGGAGGTGTCTTGCAACCCCAACGATTCATGGCCCCCTGTCGCCAGCGATACTACTCACCATGAAAGCCCCTGACAAAACACCAGTCAACACCTTTCAGATGCTGACCTTCTGGCCTACGGCATACGCAGATGGAGACGCGAACAATTTCTCGTTGATTGTTTCTGGGAATGGTGGCTTTGGACGTACATCTCAAACCAGACACATCGATGCAAATGGAAGAGTCCTCGAGAATACAAGATCGGCGATGTCGTGCTTGTCCAAGACCACAATACCAAGCGCAATCGCTGGCCTCTAAGACGCATTTTTGCTATATTTACAAGCAGAGACAGTCTCAACAACCGCATTCATCGCACTCGCATCCAGCAATAAATCCGGTCGTAAGGTGACGATAGAGAGGATCGTCCAAAATATTGTCACAATCTTGGAAGCACACAAAACCTCCATCTAGTTCTTTTAGGTCTTCCTCCCGTTTCAATGTATCAACCTTTTAGCTAGTTTTCGTTCTTCAACCGAGATGGGGAGTGTTCTGACCGGACGGTCAGGATATTAAGGAATAAATGTACGAGGAACTTAAACTTAAAGGTAAATGGAAAATATATACAAGGAATTCAATTTTCGAGGCAAAGTTACCGCTACCTGGCAACATTCCAGAAACGGATGGTGAGAGCGCTTCGATGTCAGCGTTTAATGAGTCGGTATCGGGGTCTTTTCGCAGGAATCGTCAATAGGAACACAGGTGCTATTTTTGAAAACAGTGGCAAGTCCCCACCAAGCCAAAAATATCACGACTTCAATACAATCAACTTTCAACGACCTCGTCATTTATCCTACGGAACAAGCTAAAGTCCCGGACAGGGAGGATGTGCTCAACCCCGGAGGCTACGTAGTCGGACTCTCTATACACTGTCCCCTCTCACTCCGACGGCAGTGATTCCTTCATCACCCGTTCTTGTTTGATGATAGAGATTTTGGGTCAAATGCATCTTATATGAGAGGATTGCATACAATGTGTTTCCATGATGGTAACTGCAAACCCTTCTCGTTTTAGTTTATCATTTGGCTCGACTGTGAATAATATTAAAAACAGATATGAAAGTAGAGCATAAAACGAAAATATTTGAAAGCTGTGCATCAAAATGAATTTCTTGTGCAGTTGATTGCGTTGGCAACCAACAGGAGAGATAATTATAAATCCGTTAAACACGTCGAGTTGGCCACCTCTGACATCGTAACTGATTGAACTTAATCAGATATGTAATAAATTTGAGATGTATCGCACGATGGAAACAACCGTGAACCATTTGAAGGAAATTACCCGAGCAGTCTTACGAAAAAGTAATGGCTAGAGAGTGTCACTTTGCCAATACCATTACTATTGCCTGAACGTCGCAAAGGAGACCAATCTTTCGATAAACTCAATTCAGCGGCATCTGAAGCACGTACGTAAAATAAAAGCGCGTAAAAAACGAAGCGTATGTGTGGTGCTGGTTTGATGTAAATTTATTCAGTTTTCAATTTCGAAAACCAAATCATAAGTCTAGATCCGTGTTGCTCTTTAATGGTAAAAATTTGACTGTTGATCAGCTAATGCAAGTTCCACCTGTGCTTCAGTCTTTTAATGGAAGATATAGTTGGTCGATTTCCCACTGTATCAGCATTTACCTTTTACTACTCGAACAGCACGTGGAAGATATTCGAAGGCTTTTAGGAAAGCCGTCATCTTAACAAGAACCCTTCCTTCTAATTAATACTATAATTTTATCAAATGAATTATATAAATCTATTCGCCAACTCCTCTATTTTATAATGTACGCCTGAAATGATAAAATCTTAACCCTTGGTTCGCAGCTCCTAGCTGTCTTCATGAAGTGGATGAGACCCAGTCATCGGGAGCACATATTACTTCGTTGATTATGTCCCACCCCCGTTAACTGTTACGGACATCGGATACGACCGTTGGGCTCTGCACTAGTGAAACTTGCTACGTATGACTACGCTGAAGCTTGAAAGGATCAAGCCAAGGTTGAGATACACTTGAGCAAACACGTTATTGTCTTTAGCCTATGTGTAATATTTAAAAAAATGTGATTCGCGGATCAATCTACTCGTATACCTTCAATAGCCTGAATTTAATTGCATTTGCCTGAATTATAACTAAACAAAAGGTTATTCGTGATTCGAGTGCTGTTCCAGATTATTATTCTTCATTTCGTACACGTATGACAAATGATCGGATTTTGTGTAGTCGGTTGATCGTCGTTATGCTTTAAACATTGCCTTGGCACCGTTTAGGCCCCTATCCTTCCGTAGACCATTGCCTTTAATCAATTTTCAACTGCCTGCACATTGTTGTCTAAAAGTGCTATACTTCATATTTCTATTGAAGTTTATAAATTGCATAATGAAATTCTAAGATCACATGAATTTTACTTTTATTAATACAACTCAGAAAGAAATCATTTTCATGTATATGGTTATGATCAATTATATGTCACAGCCTGAACAATTTATGCAAATTAATAATCATACATCACCCCTCAAAATTCATTCAACATCATTAGAAATTTTTGATGGAAAGACTTCAGAATGAAATAACTGAAGTCTTATTTTGTCCTCCCTTCATATTGAATATAAAACTCCTAGTTACAGAATCCGCTCATCCACTTCTGCTACAGCGTCTCCGGCTTCGGCTGCAGCATCTCCACCTCTGGCTACAGCGCTTCTGGCCTCTGCAGCACCTCCGGCCTCCGCTATAGGGTCTCCGTTCCTGGCCCGAGCATCACTGAGCACTTGCATCACAGAGGCAGGGAACTTGTTGAGCGTGTGCTGCAACAGAACAAGTCTCATTGTTGATATGAATTGTTACTGGTACAAAGAATTCTAGTTATTGAGGCTTTTGGTAGTATAGTAAAGCAAGTGGTGGCCTCCACAACACAAACACAGCACTAGGTGATGTTTCACTCTCCACAAACTGAATGAAAATGGGCAAGCAAATCACATTGTGGTGCACAGAGCAGAGAAGTCACTGACCACATTAGGGGCGAACTGAGCAGAGAAATCACTGCCCACATTTAATGACCCTTCACTCATATTAACCCTTTCGGTCCCGACGGCATCTCTGGTAGCCGCAGTCCTTACCTTACGCATACAGGAATTATCGTGCATCAAAAGCCTGAGGGCTACTGGAGATGCCACCATGATAATGTATTATTTAAATCCTGTATGAGACAAAACCACCCATTTCCTATTTGCTAGTATCCCATATAATTGATCAAAACCAGTGTTTTCGAAAAATACCGACTATTTGAATTATGGGACCGAAAGGGTTAAGCCCGCATTTAAAATCAACTGAGACTGAAAGCAACAGCCGCACAGCAACATTGACATGACAGTACCATACCTCAGTGACTCTCATCATGACCCCCTCAGGACACATGCGTTGGATGTACTCGAGGAAGGTGTCGGCTGTGGAGCCTGTGAGGTGGTACACGGTAAGGTCCAGGGGGTACGTCTGCATCTCGTACTGTACTCGGTGCTTGCCGTGGATGTGCACGGACTTGAGGAGAGTAATGCGCTCGTGAGACGGGGTGCCGTGAACACTGGTTGTTGGAGGAAGAACATAAGGGTTTGTATTAGTATCTATGGTCAATTATTTCCAATATGCTCTACCTCAATTCCCTGGCACAGGTTTTGCCAACTAAATCATATTAAGCAGTATTTAGTACCCTAACTTACTCTGAGGTAAAACAAGTTTTTTTCTTCCTTTAAGCTCATACACAATTAGAAGATACTTCTTTATGCTGGAGTTTCTGAAAGTTTTTTATAACCTTATGCTTTGAGTCTATGTAACAAATTTTACTTTTGTAACATTTGAACCCATAAAAAATGTAATATTCCAGATCAAGCGCTTGTGAGTCTGATCCTACACACAAGAGACATTTGCCTTCGAACAAAAGCGCAACAAGGATAATAAGAATCAGTATAAGAAAGGTAACAAGTCATTTATTCATTAAACCAAAACTAAGTCTGAACTCACATGAGCACACACAAAAAATTATTGTTTTTGTTTAGTACAAGCACCCAAGCTCAGATTTAGACAGCAAGTGAGTGAGTAAAGACCTAAATGAATGAAAAGCCACAAATAATAACCCACTCAATTTGCTAATATCTGCTCCTCCTTCCATTAATGCTCTCTAATCATAAAGACTCACTTTAAAAGGGGAGATAATAAAAAGTTACACTGTCTTCCCAGGTAGACAAGGAAGAGTAGGAGTACTGTTCAGTTGTTTTACTAAATAAAGTCTAGTTAGTACTGACGCAGGACCAGCATTGATGCCGAGGTGCTGACAAGTCATTTGCAGGAACTTCTTGTAGCTCTGCATGACAGCCCGGTCGTGGCCCTGGCAGTGCACTTCCATCTTCCAGATCAGGCGATCAGGAAGGACAAGTTCCTGAAAAAGAATGTGCAATCAATTCACATAAAGCTAAAAGTAAAGTCACGATAAAAATCTATGAAAATGCAAGCTGGAAATTATACAATTGCTTCAAAAATCATTATGATTATCTTGAATGTAGAAAACTTGTTCTCTAAAATTTGTTTGAAAAAATATTACATAAACATTTATGCAGGACATTGAATAAGTAATGAAACATAAGTTAAATATGATGCAATATAGCACATTTTAGCTCAACTCACAATTCATTCCAATTCACCCTAACTAAAAATGATTGAACATGTACGTATAACACAGTAAGCTTCATCCTTACACGCCCAAAATCTCAGCTGCCACCAAGATCATGACCCAACTTTCGAGTACAATACACACTCACCCTAGTTACAAAAATGTCCCACTGACCCATGCACAAATCAAATTTCAAAGATTCACTCTTGTTAATAAATTCAGCCTGCTACAATTATTACAAAAGCTTAATATAAAATTTGTGCTAGGTTGAAATACTACCAGTAGGGTAGCAAAACGCCCTTCAGTGTTAGCAGTTCTGAATGGTGTATAAAACTGGTACCTACCTTCGTCTTAGCTTCAGTGGGACTTGAACCCACTGAAACATGAGCAGAAGCTACAACTTGACAACTTGTGTGCAGGGCTCTCACTTTGGACCAGCTGCATTCCTGATGCTGAAAAAAATGTAATAATTTTTTAGATTCAGGTAATAAGTGAAATTTACTGGTTAACTAAGTTGCTAAATAATTTGCACCACAACATGCATAGCAGAAAAATTGCATGAACAATAAATTAGCCATTGTTAGTCATTAAAATGTAGAAGTAATATACATAATGCAAGTTATTTGCTATAATGCAGGAGAAATCACTGAAATTAGAACAACTATTTTATAGAAGACAGAATGACAGGTTTTAACATTTTTCAAATTAATTTCATCCCAAATTGTCAAGATTTGATGATGCACAAAAAAATGTAGGTGGGTTGAATATAATAAGTTTGTGTAAACCATACATCACATGTTTTATCTTCTGCAACAATTTTTTGTCCATGATGGGAGGCTCATTATGAAGATGTAAGTAACAAATAATGCAGCAGCATAATTTGCAGTCATTCTGTGACTTATACAATTACCTAAAGGTAGCTCATTTCTGCAGAACTGTTCAGATCTTAGCACATGATCTAGGGAGCCTCTATCTTAGTGCAATGTTTCTCCAAAACCTGCTGTTGTCTAGGAGAAATTTTTTGGCTATGCTCTTGATTATTCTTAAATTTTTTATGGCTAGAATACCAACTATTTAAAAGAACTAAGGTAAAAAATCCTAACAATAATATATGTATGACTTGATTATGCATACATATAATCATGAATTTGCTTATACAAGATCAGAAATGAAAATTTCATATTTTAGAGACTGACTGTCATAATGGCTAATAACAAATGTTAGACCCTTTTTTACTTAGATTGTTTTTTTGAGATATGCATTGGCCCCACATTAGCTGTAGATTATTTGTATATTTGCCATTTAATAAGATTTTGCAGCTGCATCTATTTCACATTGCATCATATAAAATTGCAAATGGTCAAAACTTGTGACAAAGCTACCACTCACCACCACTACAAAGAAAGGCAAGAATCCTGCTAAAATTAAAAAATGATGAGAATGAGATTATGATGGCACAACTACATTTGTTTCATCTATTTCATAACAGGAATTTACAGTTTTCAGTTTTTATTTTAATTTCAGAAACTCTAAAAATTAAATTTAGTGATTGAACTACATGAACAATGGCCTGGGAGTACCTTTTACAAAACTCTATAAAGTGGATACTTGATGATCTTGTTGATTTTTATTACAGAAACAGTCATCATGTCATTTATTATGATACATGAAATAATAATTATGCACCATAAAGATGATGCTAATAAAATTGAAAGTTTTCTCTACAGCTGCTTAAACACTTATAGAACATTTACAAAGGAATATGTAGCCATGTTTATTTATGTCAAAATAATAGAAAAATGATTCCCATTGAAGACCATAAGTGTATGATATCTTTATAACTAGAAACTCCCTTTAAAATAAGGCAGCTGTACAATATTTACTGCTTACATAAGGTATCTACAATTTCAGAACAGAATATGATAACAGAAATACCCTGTTTAATCCATTCTTGGGCTACTACTATGTCCCTTGCCATGTAAACTAGAGGCATTAAACATGCACATGCAAGAAAGAAATTGAAAAGCTAACAAAAGAGTATGGTTTGCACAAATGAAAGCATAGTAAGATGTGGAAAACTACTTTAACTTGTAAGCCAGTAAGAATGTACCAAGATTTGAACTCTTATGATGGAAGTTTTGGCACCCAACTTTTTTTGCCATTAGATGTAAGGCATTAAGTGTGAATAGACATACATGGAGGGGGAATGAGAAGGAATACAAGGACAAGTTTTCAGTGTAATAGAGGAGTCAAGGAAACAGTTGAACATCTAGTTTAAGAATGTAGTAAATATGAACATGGGCAAAAGAGTTTCATGGATGTAGTCCATAAGCAGTATGGAAATAACCAGAGGAATACCAGGTGTGTTCAAGAGGACTCTGGTATGAGATGTCTTCTAGAGCTGGATGAGGAATGTAACATGACTGTTGTGGATGCAATCAAAAATTTCTCAGTGCATGCATGGAATGGGTGACATTGATGTCCAATAGTCAGTTTCCTTGACTAGAATGTGACTACCTGCTAAGCATGTGGGGCTGTTTATGACAAGCTGGATATCCCAGTGATGTCCTCATTTGGCTGGTTCTTTAACATTGAATGACTCAGGGTGGTTCTTGAGGAATTAGTTAACATGACCCTGGCTCACAGGAGAAAAACTCTCAAATGCCCCCCCAGTTGTATGTGTGTGTGTGTGTGTGTGTGTGTGTGTGTGTGTGTGTGTATTAGAGGGAATTAAAGGCCATTACAAAGGCCCCAGGCAAACGCTGGCACTCAAATTTAAGTCTAAGTCTAAGCACCTCAACCATGCACCGAGATTTCAGTCACATTAGTCATGCACAGGCACCAAGAGTAAAGGATGAAACAGAATTAGTACTTTAGAAAATAGGGGAATTTTGCAAGTATTTGTTGAGACAATGTTTTAATGTGTTCACAGTGGTAGCAGAAATGTTATATTTGAGCCGCTGGTTCCAGGTTCTGATCATTTTAACTGGAAATTTAGAGGTTAAAATTAGGTAGCTCTACAAGATATATTGCTAGGCAGGTGTACAATATCTCCTTTTGTGTAGCTGTAGAACATTCATTTATAGATATTCTACAGAGTGGGTATATAGAGTGGGTATGTACTTATTATAGAGTGGGTTACAAAGTATTTGGTACATTATGTTTTCTATTTCTTTTCAAAAATAATGATTGGTTTCAAATTAAATTTTGATCATACATTCTAAATAATTTCATCAATCAATGCACAGAGCTAAACTGAAAACCATAGATCCCAAAAAGTTTATTAACAATATCATGAAATCAACCCACGTACAAGTATTTCGTACAACATACAATTATCATGAATAAGCAAGAATTTAATGTCTATGTTCTTACATATTGATATGACTTTATATTTAAACCAATCACAGCAATGCACGATTGTTTATCGTCCATTGTTGACATTGTTGACAGTGGTGACAGCATGTGGCAGTACATACTAACTTTAAAAATGGTGAAAACTAAAGAATTGTTAGATGATGTCCAAAAATAATTGAGTACCACAAGAAAAGCATGAAATACCTTAGGATTGCTCAAGATCTTAACTTGCTTCTAAGCATCGTTGGAGCTATAGCTAAACCGTGGAAAAGTTGTGCAACTACAGCGCACATCCAACAAAGTGGTCGATCACGCAAACTGACCAAGACTGCTTCACGATCTATGGCCTGAAGTATCATGAAAAACCCCTTTTTTTATTCCTGGCGAAATTGAAAATAACCTTGAGAACGTCAGAATTGAATGAAGTAAGGATGCAGTTAAGAGATCATTACGCCATACAGGCCTCAATTCGAGATCACCAGGAAAGACTCAGTTATTGAAACTCATACATGTGAAAAATCGAATAAAATTTGCAAAAAAGTATGAAAATGAATCAGAGGACTTCTGAAAAAAGGTAATCTGGTCGGATGTCACATAATAGAACTTTTTGGAAGGAATATGCATAACTGTGTATGGAAGAAACAAGCTACTGAATACGAGCCACAAAACACTATACCTACAGTCATATATGGTGGAAGTGTGATGATTTCAGATTGTTTTTTACATAATGAAGTCACAGAAATCAAAATAATTGCCAGAACAATGAATTCATCAAATTACATAGAAATATTGTCAAAGCATCTTTTGAAAAGTGCAGAATCGCTGTAACATGGCGTGATTTTATATTTCAGCAGGACAATTGAAGGACAATTGTCCACCCTTCAATTGTTTCTATTTTAATCTACCAGAAAAACAAAAAATGGTGCAGGGATAACATTGATGTCTCAGAATGGCCTAGTCAGTCTCCAGATCTGAATCCTATGGAAAATCTACAGAAATAATTGAAATTCTAGGTGCATGCAAGAAATCCTATAAATATTGAAGAATTGAAGAAGATATGTAAAGAAGAATGGATTAAAATTAAACCAATTTCATGCAAAAAGCTATTTGAAGGTTACAGAAGAATATTGAAGGCTGTTTTGGAAAATGAAGACTATGCAACCAAGTATTAAATCAATCTACAAAATACTTTTGCATGGGTTGATTTTATATTATCAATAAAATATCTTGGGAACAGTGTTTTTCAATTTCCTTCTGTGAATGATTGATAATGTTTGTTAGAATGCATGTACAAGATTCCATTTGAAATCAACCATAATTTTTTGAGAAAAATAAACATTATGTACCACATACTTTTACAACCCACTGTAGCTGTACAATAATTACTGCTAGGTAGCTCTACAATACTTATTCCTAGGTAGCTGTACAGTATTTACTGCTAGGTAGCTGTACAGTATTTACTGCTAGGTAGCTGTACAGTATTTACAGCTAGGTAGCTGTACAGTATTTACTGCTGGACAGCTGTACAACATTCACTGATAATGTGTTATTTCTTGGTCAGAAAGTCAGCAACTCGTTCTTGCAATATTAATTACAACAAATGCATACTACAGGATCATTTAAAATTACATCCATTTCATTACTGTATGACATTTATTTCATACATACTTTTTACTAACTTTGGATTACACTAAGAACTGAACCAATAAAACATTTGATATATGTAGCAGGCCATGATGATAATACATAATAGCAAATTTTATTCAAGCAAATTTTTACACCTCTACACAACAATTCTGAATAAAAAAGTGCTACAGAATCAAAAAATAATTACAAAAAACTTTGAACTATAAATAAAGTACACCCATTCTATGACAGAAATTATTTCAAAGATAAAGTATAGAGTAGTACCTTGAGATACAGAAGCGGCCGAAACTAAGGGACAATGTACACGAATCTTAATATCTTTCAGTTTTCATTGTATAAATGTGCAATCTTCACATGTTTTAGTGCTCAAGCCACCCAATGACATACTAAATTTTTAAAGAGTTTGGGAGGATACAGAAAAAGTTATAGAATTAATTTAGTTTTATTTCGCAAATTAGAGTGGTCAAAACTAAGAGACATTTTCAGAAAAATTGTAGTTTAGTGAACAAGCCTTTATTTTTTACAACAGCAGCACATCTGCGACCACAAGATTGAACGAGTCTTTGGCATTCTTCAACCGTTATTTTGGCCCACTCCTCTTGCAATTTCACCCATAAGTCTTTTGTGTTGGTCGGATTTCTGGCCATTACTTTAACTCCGAGAGTCATCCAAAGGTTCTCAATTGGGTTCAAGTCAGGACTTTGTGCAGGCCAGTCCATCACAGCAAAATCTTGCTGTTCAAGAAAATTCATGACAACCTTAGCCTTGTGACATGGGGCATTATCTGGCATGAACACAGCATTTTCTGTTCTCGAATTTGCAATAGCAGGCACAACATGATCTTTTATAATGTTTTTGTAAATGGCTGCATTCACACAAACGTTCAAGCGGATAAGAGCTGTTGTACCTTTGCTTGAGATCATGCCAAACACCACGACGCTTCCACCACCAGACTTGACCGTTTTCTTAATAGAATAGAATGAGGCTATAGGAACGAACCTTCTGGCCCATTCTTGGGTCGGATAATTACTTCGATAATTATTCGGTTGTTTACCCAAGTCCCATGCCGTATTTCTAGCCGCGTCAACCATGTCGGCAGCGGGATTCGAACCCGGTTCTTCCTGCTCGCAAGCAGATTCGCTCACCAGTCGACCAAGCTGGTGATATCAGTCGACCAAGCTGGTGATCCAGTCGACCAAGCTGGTGATCCAGTCGACCAAGCTGGTGATCCAGTCGACCAAGCTGGTGATCCAGTCGACCAAGCTGGTGATCCAGTCGACCAAGCTGGATACACATGCGATTTAAATTTTCCCCTGTACGCCTCCTCACATAGTTATTCCCATCATTACCAAACAGATTAAATTTACTTTTGTCACTGAAAAAGACTTTTGCCTAATTTTCAGAGGTCCAGAAAACATGCTTGTTTGGCAAAATCTAATCTTGCTTTTTTATTCTTTTTACTAATTAGGGGTTTCTTCAATGGACTTTGTGCAAACAGACCTATTTCTTCAAAACGTCTTGAGACTGTTTTCCTACTTACTTTTATGTCGGTTTCACATACTTTTCTTGAAATTCCACCTGCAGTTTCAAAACGATTTTTCAATGCGACACGCTGTATGATCCTGCCTTCTCGATTTGACGTAATTCACTATCTTCCGGTTTTACGTGCAGTTGGTATGTGGCCCAAATCAGTGTAGTTTTAATATTCTTAAAACAACACTCTTTGAGCGTTTAACTTTCACAGCAATCTCTTTAAAACTGAAATTTTTCTTGTGCAATATAACAACATTTTGCTAAAGAGTTTGATCTACATTTTGTCATCTAGCCATGCCGATTAATGATGCAATGTTTACAAATAACAGTAAAAATCTTTTTCTTTGCATTAAAATAACAAAGTCACTGTCTGCAAATTTTGTTGTTTTTTCTTCAGTTTTCTGAAAATGTCCCTTAGTTTTGACCACTGTAATTTGCGAAATAAAACTAATTAATTCTATAACTTTTTCTATATCCTCCTAAACTCTTTAAAAATTTAGTATGTCATTGGGTGGCTTGAGCAATAAAACATGTGAAGATTGCACATTTATACAATGGAAACTTAAAAAGATATTAAGATTCGTGTATATTGTCCCTTAGTTTTGGCCACTAGTATACAAGCTACCTGACATAAGTTTTTGAGATACAAGCCAGGATTTGATCATTTTTTTACTTGAGATGCAAGCATAACTTTGATACTAAGACACTAATCACCCTTCAAGATGCTGTAGTCTTTTTTTGTGTGATAGTATGAGGCCAAAAAAATGACTACAAAAAAAGTGGCAAGAAGAAAAAACAATGATGTCAATAGAAGTGAAGTAAAAATAACAGAAAAACACAGCCATGGAGAGCAAGTGTTTGAACTGACATGGCAGTTTGGCTACAGCTCATCTGCAATTTGTACCATTCTTGAAGTAAAAGATGTAAACAAACATTCAACACCAGCAAAAGATACTACAATTTTGTCCCAATTAAGAACAAATATCCATAGAGATGTTCAGCTGGTGTAGCTGGAAGATAAAGAGCTAGCAGTGTTTGAGGTTATAGTATGGAAAACAGAGCATATTATGTTTGTTTTGTTTTCACAGAGCTGGAATGGATTCAATCTATTTCAGTTAATTCCAAAAGAAAAAATTAATTTTACATACAAGTAAATTGACTTATGATCTAAGTTTCAGGGCACATTAATCAATTATTTTAAGGTACTACTATATCACAAAGATACAATGCCAGAATTCAATAAATTATTTTGATGCATATATTTGACTATAAGACTTTGGATAATACATCAACCAATCTAAACAATTTTTGTCCAAGAACAGTTTTCAAAAGTAAATAAAAAAGTCATAAAAGACTTATATTTATATGCTGATTTTCTTACCATAAAAGATGTAACGTGAGTGCCAGAAGAAAATGGACGCAATTTTTTCAGAAGGGAAGTCATGCTGGAGAGACTCTTGTTTGCCATTTTATCAAAGTAATTCTGTGAAGTGCATGGCTTAATTAGTACTTTTACTAAAACTTACAACCAAATAATGAACAATAGGTAAATAATACCTTTTTGTTAATTAGGGTAAACTGCAGTTGGGGCCTTTATTACGGCCTTTAATTCCCTCCAAAACAAACACATACAACAGGGTTGCATCCCAGATTTTTCCACCTGTGTGGCAGACTTGTCTAAAATAATTCAGAAAGGGCCATCTTGGGTTAGTTTAGATTACAGGGTGAGAGTATTATAGTGAAAATCAGCTTGTCATAAATGGACTCTCATGCTTGGCAGGTAGTCACAATTTAATCCAGGTGACTGACGGTTCAAAGTCAACGTCTCCTCTTTTATACGTGCCTTAGAAAATTCCCCATCAGATTGACAACAATCATGTTGCATTCATCACTCCACCCAACATGATAGCTCATATGGGAGTCATTTTCAACACACATGGCATTCCACTAGTTCTCTCCATCCTGCTCATGAAATATCCCCAAGAAGTTCTCTAGCTTGTGCTCATATTTACTACATTCTAAGACCAGATGTTTGTTTCCTTCACTCCTCAATTACACTGCATACATAAATTGTTATCTAACTCATTCTCCCTCCATATGCTCTTATTCACACTTAATGCCTTAGATCTTATGGCAAAGCGGAATTGGCTGCCAAAATTTTTATCATAGAACAATTCAATCTTTGGTACATTCCAATGGGCACACCAAAGGTGGCATTCTCATTAAGGTGGTCTTCCCAGCTATGCTATGTTTCCATTAGTTCAAACCATACTCTTGTTAGTCTTTCAATTTTTGTCTTCCCCTTTTTGTAATTCCACTCCAGTCCATCTCCATTATTTTTCTATTACCAGTAGTCCTTAGATCTTCCAAACCTAACACAAACAATCTTGTGAATCTTCAGCTTTTTTCCATGACCACAGCAAATATTCTTCTATAGATTTTCACTCAGATTCTATTCAAAAGTGTGTTTTCCATTCACAAAATTCTCACTCTATAATTCAACACAGCCTTTCCCATTCTTTTAGAAAACAGACTCCAGCCAAGATCCCTTCTAATAGCTTCTACAATTGTCCATTTTGGGGTGCCTAATGCCAAACACCTTATCCTATTCTCCAGCCTCTCAAACTTGTCAAGGTCTCCTCTAGTCCATGTCATAACATTCATGATATACATTACACTAGGTACAGCAACATACTTCCACATTTCTCTTACACATTCATACTTGTTTGCTCTATATGTACTTCATGTACTTCACCACACTACTTAGTCTTCCCACCACTGCATAGCTTTTGCTACTTTCTTACCTTTTGTTTTAGCATATCTCATCTTCACTTGACATACATCTTAGGTTCTTATATTCCTTAGTTCAACCTATTTTAACTTTTCCAATAATTCACTCTTTATTTCTGTCAGTCTCATCACGATTTATAATCATAACTTTACTTTTATCTCCTCCATATTTCACCCTAAAATCTCTCCTATACATATCCATTCACAATCAAGCAGTGCTTGTAGTTCTTGCCCAGATTCACTAACAAAAGACTTAGACTTAGATTTGAGGGCTAGTGTTTGGGTAGGGCCTTTGTAATGGCCTTCAATTCCCTGTAATACACAGGCATACAACAGGATGGCATCCCAGAGTTTTTGTCCTGTGAGCCAGGGTTGTCTAAAGTAATTCCTCTAGGGCCACCCAGAGTCATTCAATACAAATGAACCAGCCAATTGAGGGCATCACTGGTAGGTCCAGCTTGTCATAAACAGCCCCACAAGCTTAGCAGGTAGTCTGTTGCTTATTACATGCATGCACTAAAAAATCTTTCATTGAATCCACAACAGTCATGTTACATTCCTCATCCAGCCCTACAAGATATCTCATACCAGAGTCCTCTTCAACACACCTTGCATTCCACTTGTTTTCTCCATATTGCTCCTAGACCGCATTCATGAGGCTGTCCCGCTCATGTTCATATTTATTACATTCCTAGACCAGATATTCAACCATTTCCTCTACTCCTCTGAGACACTGCAGACATAACCTTGTATTCCTCTCGTTCCACCTCCATGTACGCCTATTCACACTTAATGCCTTACCTATGACAGCAAACAAGAGTTAGCTGCCAAAACTTCCATCATAAAATATTTCAAACCTTGGTACATTCTTACTGGCATACCAAATTAAAGTAGTTTTCCCATTCTTACTATGACTCCATTTGTTCACGCCATACTCTTTTGTTAGTTTTTCAATTTCTTTCTTCCACTTATTGCAATCTCACTCCATTCCTTTACCTCCACAACCTCTCAATAACCAATCGTCGATAGTTCTTCCAATTCTAACACGAACAGTCTTCTCAATCTTCAGTTTTCTTGCATGCCCCCAGCAAATTTTCTCCCAAAGACTTTCACTTAGATTTCATTCAAGGATTTGTTTAACCCACCCTTTAATCTCCATTTACTCAATTCTCACCTTATAATTCAACACAGCCTTTACCATTCTTTCAGAAAACAGATTTCACCCTAGTTAGATCCCCTTCAATAGCTTTTACAGCCATCCATTTTGGGACACCTAATGCCAAACGCCCTACCCTATTCTGCAGCACCTCAAACTTTTCTAGGTCTCCTCTATTCCATGCCATAACATTCATGCCAAACATTATCCTAGGTACAGCAACATACTTCCAAATTCCTTTGACACATTTACACTTATTTGCTCTACATTTACCACTTTCTCATCTATTGCTCTTGCACATCCATCTTCACTCAACATACATCCCAGGGACTTATATTCCTTAGTTCTACCTATCTTAACTTCTCCAATATTAAACTCTATCTCTGTTAGTCTCATCACTATTTATAACCATGACTTTACTTTTATATCCTCCAAACTTCACCTTGAAATCTCTACTGTATCCATCTACAATCTCCAACATCCTTTGCAATTCCTGCTCTGATTCACTAACCACAACAATGTCATCAGCATACAGCAAACAACTCAGTTTCTCCTCTCCAACATTCAGTCCAAAACCACTCATTCTCAGGCAGACTGCTAATTCTTCTGTATAGAGGCCAAACAGTAAGGGGGATAGGGTACAACCCTTTCTCACTCCCTTTACACTTCTCACCCATCCCATCACTAAATTTCCCAGCCGGTATACTGCACTACCTTCTCACTAAAACTAGTTTTTCCTAGCTCGTCAAGCAACCTTTTATGGTCTACTCTATCATACACCTTCTCAATATCCAAAAATGCAAAATACACCTTTTTATTTTACTTCCTCTTTCTTTCAATTATTTTACTTACCACAAACAAATCATCTTCACCACGTCTATCTCTCCTAAAACCATCCTGTTCTTTCCCATTACTCCTTGTTCTTCTACCACATGTTTCATCCTTTAATTTAGGATTCCACAAAAAATCTTACTGTATCAGCCAAAGCAATAGGTCTATAATTTTTTAGTTCTTTCATACTCTTATGCCCACCCTTATGCAATAAAACCACATTACATTTATTCCACTCATCTGGGACTTTTTCACTCCTCCATATCTCATCAAACAAACATTTCAATATTTCAATTATACTCCCACCACTATGCTTATAGAACTCATGTGAAATTTCATCAGGGCCACTTGCCTTCCCATTTTTTATTTCTTTTAAAAAAGCTTCAATCTCCACACACGTAATTTCATATCCTATTTTTAAATCATATTCCCAATCTGAGGAGTAACTAGTTCTTCATCTATCAACGGCTCATTCACTCCACCGATGTCTTCCTAAAAGTCCACAACTGCTTTCACCATTTGTCTCTGGTCACTCACTTGGCATCCATCAACTACTAATTCATGGATTTGTACTTCATTACTTCTGTTATTGGTTGGTTGGTAGAACTGGAGCCCTCCAAAAAGGCTCGAAATAGGCTTCTGGCAAGTGTAGTCTTGTCAAAATTTCAGTTTCTCTATAAAAGGTTCTTAGGTTCTTAGGTACTTGTCAAAGTTTCCACTTTCTTTGTAAGAGGTTCTTAGGTTCTTGTCACAGTTTTCAGTCTCTCTGTAAAAATTCACAAAACTCATATCAGTATTAGTTCAGGAGAGTGAAGGTGTCCCTCCAATTCCCTTTTTCTTTTTTAGAGATCCTCCAGCCTTCCCACAGCGGACAGGAACTGGGCTAAGACTCTTATCATGCGAAGTTGCACTCTAGACGAGGAGTCACCACCACAGAGGACATTCTTTAAATTGAACTGCAGGCCAAGGCATTGGAGCAATCGTTTCAGTGGGTGACGCTGTGCTGAGTAGTTGTCACAGTTCAGAAGAAAATGTTCCGCTGTCTCAACCTGTCCACATCGGCAGAGAAGTGACTCCAGTAACTGAAAACGATGCAAATGAGCTGCTACACCCACATGACCCAGGCGAAGATGGCTGATGGCACAATCAACCCAGCGACGTGGGTGCTCTCTTCTCACTGAGGTAGCTGGGGATTCAGTGTGAATGGCCAAAAACCAGCCTTTACCTGTAGACTCCATTAATTAGAACCAGTTCTGCCTCCAGTACTCTGACAAGCTGTTGTAGAGCTGTTTGATTGACTCATCATAGCAAAAGCAAGTCCAAACTGTCTTGTTATTTTCATTACTGAGAACAGCTGCTCGATCTGCAGCCTCATTTCCCCTGATGCTGCAGTGTCCCCTAACCCATTGGAAGAATACTTTGGAAACTTGCTGTCTTTGAGATGCCAACTTCTGGATATCATACACAATGTGGCAGTAGTTAGGGTTCCAGATATTTTTTAACAGGTGAAGTGCTGACTGAGAGTCTGATAGAATAACAATGTCTTTGTTATGTAGAGCAGGGTGTTTGTTGGCAAAAGTGAAGGCTTGGTGAATTCCAAACAGTTCTGCCCCCAATACTGTATGATCTGCATTTAGCTTCCAACCCACTGCTTGTGCCAATGAAGACACAAACAGTGCTGCTGCTGTGGAACCTGATGACAAATTTGAGCCATCAGTGAAAATTTGTGTGAATCCACTGTATTTTGCATTCAAGTCCTCTTGCATAATAGCTTCATTTGCTGCTTCTTGTCCATGGTATGCTGTTCTACATGGAGCATCAACTGAGTTGAAATTTGGAAAGTTACTCCAAGGTGGCACTGGGGACAGGGTTCCTGTTCGGACTCTACGTGGGATGAGTGCTTTCATTGAGACTAAGACTTGTCTTGCTTGGGTCTCAAATACTCTTTGTTGCCCTCTCCTTGCTAGTCCCAGCTGCTTCAGAGTATAGTCATGGTTTCCTCTATTCATGAGATGGATATACCAGCTAGCTGTCAGCAATTGGAGCTGCAGCTCCAGTGGGGGTATCCTTGACTCCACCTCCAGGGACAAAACTGGGCTGGTTTTTCTCACTCCCACTATGTTGCGTAATGCTGTATTTTGAATTACAGCAAGTTTTTTGAAGCTGCTTGACCATAGCATTCCCCAGGCAGGCCATCCATACTCTAGCTTGCTTCTGATAAATATACACCCATCGAAGAAGCAAGCGAGATGCACCCCAGCGTGCCGCTGACAGGGCTCGCAGCACTTGTAACCTTTTCCGAAGGTCCCCCCACTAGATTTCCTATACGAGCTGCAAACGTGAGTCTTGGGGCATCAAAGACAATCCCCAACACCTTCTGGCAAGTTACGATTTGCACCACTGAATTGTTCAGTCGCCGTATTACTTCAGGTATGCTGTGTTTCTTGGTGAAGATTTGTTGTGAATATTTTGCTGGGTTCACTATCAGTTTCCATTTTTTAAACCATGCTGCTAGACTGTCCAAGTACCTTTGAAGGCAAGCTCTCACTTCTGTTAGAGTCACCTTTTGAGAGTATGGTGATATCATCTGTATATATGATTAGTTGTACCCCATCGGCAACTGGCAGGTCTGACAACATGATGTTGAAAAGCAGTGGGCTAAGAACTGTTCCCTGTGGAAGTCCCCATGTGATAGGCCCACCCTCTGATTGCACAGCCCCAAACACACAGAAGCGGTTTGCCCCGTCAAATAGTTTTTAAGCCACTTCACGTAAGTTTTTCCAACCCTGATGCTATCAGCTTGTAGATTATTCCTTCATGCCATACACTGTCATAAGCACCATCTAAGTCCAAGTATACTGCTATGCATATTTGCTTCCTGGAGAAGGTATTGGCAATGAAGTCTTTAGCAATGAATCCATTGTGCTCTTTCCCCTCCAAAATCCAGCTTGCTCCCCAAGCAAACGGTTATTGGTTTCCACCCAATACTCTAATCTTCTCTGTATCATACATTCCATTAGCTTACCAATGCACGAGAGCAGGCATATAGGAGGAAACTTGCTCTGGGTCCTTTCCAGGTTTCAGAATTGGGAGCCATATTCCCCATTTCCATCCTGGAGGGACACACCCAGTATACAGGCTTGTGTTATAAACACATAGCAGTTCCTTTTTCCAGTGTAGGGGAAACTTCTGCAAAAATCTATCATACACTCCATCTTGTCCAGGAGCTTTATTTTTAAGTGCTGACAGAGAAGAATTCAATTCTTCCATAGTAAGACATGGGACTTCCCTTGACTCTTCTGTCTCAAAGTAGTTGGCATTATTGACCTGAATGCTCTCGTAACTTTCTATGGTAGCTGTGGTCGGACTATGTCTCCTGAAATGCTTGGAAAATATCTTTGCTTTCTCTAATGCTGTTGCATGTGGCCCTCCAACTGGATAGTTTGGCATGCTTGCTTCGGATACACTGCCAGACTGATGCGCTGGGAGTAGAACAAGTGAGAGCACCCACATACTGGGCAAAACTATTTTGTTTTTTCAGTAGGATGGTTCTCTTTGCTACCACTTCAAGGTGCTTGTATCTTATCAGGTTTTCTTGTGAAGGACAGCAAAAAAGTTGCCCCTTAGCATAACTGCGCTGAGCTACTGCTTTTGAGCAGGCTGCATCCCACCAGGGAGTAGCTCTGGAGATTCCAGTTCTGCCAGTTGACATGGGCACAGACTTTTCTGCAGCAGAGTTTATGGCACCCAGTAGGAAGTCGTTGCCGATAATAGCATTGCACGGGCCGACATGTGGTTGGTCTGTGTGAGCATTCAAGTGTGAGGTCCACTTTGTCCAGTCTGAAGCTTCAAGTTTCCAATGCTCTGCTGCCCCCATGGGATGCCTCACTGGAACTACTCCCAAGGTACAGCACACTGGGAAGTGGTCACTTCCAAGATCTGGCCTAGTTCTCACTTCACTGGTCCGCACCAAGTTATGAGTAGCAAAAAATAGGTCCACTGTTGATGTTGTTCCTACTCTTCTGTCTATGTAGGTGGGGGAATCATTATTTATTATACCTATTGGAAAGGTATCCAGCATCTCTTTCAAGGCTCGACCTGCAGGATTAGTTCGGGATCATTCATCACAGAGAGGTGAATGTGCATTAAAGTCCCAAAAAAAAGGAATGTGTGGTTAAGCTGTTGTAGGTAATGTCTGAGTTCTGAAAGTGAGAAGGGTTGATAAGGATTATACACATTTATGATGTCTATGAGGCCTGAGGCTGTGTTCAAGGTTACTCCCTGCAGCTCCAGGTTCCCATCAAACAGCTCGTCTTAAAAGGTGAAATGGAATATCCAGCCTCACCAATATGGCTAGGCCTCCTCCTCTCACTCCACCT